>PVJA010046238.1:0-15221 GCA_004027025.1 Myocastor coypus | reverse complement strand
AGCTCTATTCCAAGCCTTTAATAACTACTTTGTAGAGAACAATATGCAATATAACAAACATTATACAATTCTTATCACCTGGTTTTTTGAAATTCTGCACTGTGTCTAATATTTTTGCATTTTATTCTCTTTAAATTAAAATTTTAAATAAAGGGTATCTTTATAGTCATCAACTACTAGCACTATTGTTATCAATATCAAATTACCAAGTTACAATGCTACCTATCAGGGGCATAGACATGGCGATCCTCTTGTCTCAGGCTCCTCAGTACTGGGATTACATGTGTGCACCACCATGCTAGGTTTTGGGGCTGGCATGGCGTGTCCAGAGCCTGGGCCAGCACAGCATGTGGATCAAAATCAGGACCTTAGTCTGGCTAGGCAGGTACTTAGACCACCTGTCTTGTGTGCCCCAAAAACAGACAAGAGGATCACCATGAGTTCAAGCTGCACAGTGAGATCCTGTACCAAAAAAATTAAAACTAAATGAAACAAAACCCCAGTCTGTTTTCCAAAATGTAAGCATTTTGCCTTCAAACCAATCTTCAAATGCATTTTGAAGGTAAAACAACTTAAACATTTCTTAGTATGAGTCAAAACCTTGTCAAAACAGTACAACTCACCCACCTTTACTTCCAAATGAAGATTTCCTATATTAAAGAATGTGTTTTTTGCTGTCTGCTCATAACCTGGACATGATTTTATGGGGTTTGGGCGCTTACCTATTTAAAACCACCCTATAGAATGTGTATTGTGTGCAAGAAGTGGGTACAGTAAACACAAGAAATACAACAGTTTTTTAGGCCAGGCTTCTTCTGTGCATTAGGTTGTCACCACCAAACTTGCTAGCAATGTTAGCATTTAGAGTTTCATTTCCTAGTTCCTCATACTTTTTTCCATTAAAAACATATACACTTTATTTAAAATTTATACTGGATCTACAGACTAACTTCAATATTTCTACATAGGAAAATTAGTTAAAACAATTTAAAAAGTCATGAAACTGTTTCTTTCTTCATTAAAGACTTCTAAGAAATGCAAAGTTTCTACCTCTGCAGCTCAGCACATGGGGATGAGGTCCTATCTTCACGATTTTACAAGATAAGCAGTCTAATGGGGAGGCCAGAAACGAAGATAGGCAATTAATTTCTGACCCATACAGCTAACTAGCTCTAGAGCTGATGTAGCTCTACCTCTGCCTAAAGCTTTGTTTCCTTATAAAATAAGTAACTTCAATCATGCAGGTATTCAGTTGTGCTCATATGAGTTTTGCTCTAACTCTGAAAGTTTGTGATTTATACTTTCATTCTAATAAAATATATCTGGATAATTTTAATTCTGAAAATACTAGAATAATCAAACGTGGTTTCTGCCATTACTAAGGCAACAATGCAACTACAGCCCCAAAGATTTTCAAAGTAAAAATAAAGACAGGTTGAAGCTACTGCAGAGGTCAGTTGGCTCTCTGTGGTGATGGTCCTAATGATATCAGATGTACAGCTCTCCTGAATCGAGAATGATATTCAGCAGACACCTAATGATAAGGGCCATTCCAGAACATAGGAGTCTTTGGAAATGTTCAGCATTACAAGATGTTGGTAAATAAATTATGGATCCCTTTTATCACTTTACAATCTTGTAAAAAATTTGAGCCGGATTCATTTATTTGTTGTTTTCTATAGTTACTTCCACCACATTTTCCCCAAAGTAAGACCTTACTGGAAAATAAGCCCTAGAATTTTTCAGGATGCTTGTAATATAAGCCCTACCTTGAAAATAATCCCCAGTTAAAATCTTGCAAAAATTATGAAGAACA
The DNA here is from genome assembly GCA_004027025.1 of Myocastor coypus. Taxonomy (NCBI): domain Eukaryota; kingdom Metazoa; phylum Chordata; class Mammalia; order Rodentia; family Myocastoridae; genus Myocastor; species Myocastor coypus. Next base: position 13,405 of record PVJA010046238.1, on the reverse strand, counting down.
GAAATTGTAGCAGCAGTTCTGCTCCACCCTCCAACAATGTAATATGTGTGTATCAGGAGTTCCACATTTTGCTTACAGAGTAAATGAGGAACAAAAAGAGATTCATTTCCTTCCTTTCCTTAATGACAGAAACCATCAAGCCCAGAGAAGAGGATTTGTCAGAAAAACACATTATAGCCAGCTGTAACTTCAATTCGAGAATAAGTCTTCATGAAATAGAAAAATGAGTGTATTACTAGACAAAAATTCAATACTACTACATCTACTTCATGCCAATAATACCTGTACAAATCCATACACACAATTATGATCAACTGTTCTTCTACTTTTTAAAGGGTCTAACTCTTATTATTTATTCAGGACCTTGGCCATCCCTTCATCTGCCTTATTAATTGCAGAAACTTTGGAACGAACCAAGTTTATGGGCATATTCCTTCACACATGTACTTCACAGAAGGGAGCTTGAAGGATGTAACTCACCTTCCTTTCTCTTGTATCATGTGGTTAATCTCTCTGTGGAATAATTAATACTGCCAACAAAATGCCAAAGACATAAAAATGGATACACGTATTGTCACTTTTGAGAGGTGATGCTGTGAAGCCTCTTAGCATGTGTTATGCAGTTTCCTGATTTTTTTTTTCCATGTATCTGTAGTCCCCCCCCCACCCCCCCTCCCGGCAGGTCATCCTGACTTCTTCAAGCTACATTCAACTTTAAACATTTGAAGTTACAGATACCTTCTTCTTCTGGGACCATTATATTTTCTTATGGCTAAAATATTATTTCCTCCAAACACAGATGAAAACAATAAGAAAACTGTTTGGCAACACTATTCCCACACATTTAACTATTGCTTGTCGTCTTTTCAGACACATTCCATTTTACTAGATTCAAACTTTAAAAATGTTATTGTGCTTCGCGGTATACGAAATATGTATATAAGTGAAATATATCAGAAATATGCTCATAACAAAAAAACCCAACAACTGTAGTTGATTCCACCCTTGTATTCCACATTATATGGTTATCCTGGCTCTACAGAGTGCATCAGTAGATTGTTTTGGATGTACTTGGCAGTTACTCAACTTTTAAGAGTCACAGAGTTCCTGAGCGTTTTAATGTGCAAGGAGGGCCAGTGCTGCCCAGTGCCTGGGCAGCACTGTGCACTGCACTGTTGTCTGCACAAGCACTGGTACCCATGTATCTGTGTGAGAGGCTTCATCAGGGCTGTGTCTCCATCAGGAAGCCCAGCACTTAGTAGGTAGATATGTCTGTTGAATGATGTCATCTTATACTTCATTCTTATTTAGGTTCCATGCTAGGCAAGTACGTAGTGTGCAGGATCAATCAACACCTTCACCTTCTGGCTGGTAACAGGGTTTCTTAACTTCTGACAACATGCTAAAAATTAAGAGTTTCTATTCCCAATTCTTGTTCTGATGCATATATTTAATTAATACAAGTGAAAAAGAAAAGCCTAACGTTTTGTAAAGACAGATTTTAAAATACTCTGTGTAAGATCTGGATGTGCAGAATCCATGTCTTTTATCAAACAAGTTTGATGGGTTTAATCTAGCTAAAATGCAGTAAGCATACAAAAACAGCAATATTCTTTCAATACCCTTAATTCAAAAAATATTTACATTAAAAGCAAATATTAGAACAAGTTATCACTATCTTTCTTAGAAGTCCCAACTTCCTGATACCCTCACACAGGCACCTGGTAGCTACGCAATAGTGAGGGATAAATCTACATTTCTTTTATAATTTCTAATTCTCAGATGTTCGTAGGAAACTGTCAGAGTCTTAAATTTGCTATGCTGAAGCTGTCTGTAGAGATGCAAATGTTATTTTTCTATGTTCTTTTCTGCCTAAAAATTTCAAAACTGCTAAGTCATTTTGGAATCACACAGTACATAAAACTAGACAAGAATGCTTTATCTTTGTTATCTACGGTCTTGGCACAAAACCCACAAAAACAATAAAACCCCAAACTCTCAAATCACCTTCACATCTCCAAATATATGTACATTTCCTTGCATAAAATATAGCTGCTTAAATTTCAAATGTAGTCCAATGGTTGGTATTTAAAATCTAGGATGCTATGATACTTTGCATGCTGGAATTCTCAGTGCTTGTACCATACAAGTAAACTTGTGCCATAACAACCTATTGTGTAATATACTTCTCTGGGCTCTGTATCTGGACTGTGATTACTCATTTTGGTGCTTACAGGCAGCAAGTTCCCAATAAAGTTGCAAGGCAGAGGAGCTTTATTTTCCAGGGGACACTGTTTCTTTCTGCCTGTTCTTGAGTCTGAAGCACAGCTGTGCAAAGTAGCTTCACTGAACTAAGGGGAAGCCCCAGAGCCACTCTGCCCTGAGGTCACCAACTACAGACTATCCATATTTGAACTCCTACAGAACCACAACCACTTGCATGAATTTTAAGCTGGCTGAGCATCAAGTAGTATTCATTTACGTTGATTTCAGGAGTTTTATTCTTAGACTTCACCCAGTTTACAGAGCGATGGAGAGGACTGAGCCAAATTCCCTATTCCATACAGTAACCAGCACATTATTTTCCCCCTTTAAGAAAAAACACAAGGGGCCTGGCAGGATGGCTCAGTGGTCTAAAGCACCTGCTTAGGAAAGCTTGGGCGGCTGCAGGGACCACGGTTCGATTCCTGGCACCACATGCTGCGCCAGCCCTGCCCTCAGGGCAGGCTGAGCCAGCCATAAAAATAAATAAACAAACAAACAAACAAACAAAAGTTCTGAAACAAGAAAAAAAATTAAATTAAATTTTAAAAAATTTTAAAAAAGAAAAGAGCAGAGAGGTGGCCCATACTTTTAATCCAAATAAAAGCATAATATTAGGAGCATTATCCTTTGTAAAAATATTTTAAATTTAAACACTCTTAAGAGCAAAATAACAAAGTGCCCTAAATTATTCTTGGTTCCCTAAAATATCTTTGAATAACTTTATTAGCAACATGTACATGTAAATCTGGCATGTAAAACTGAGTCTGCACAGTTAGTGCACTATCCAGTAAGTTGTCATAGGAGGAAAGGTTCTGCCACAGATCCTAACCAGAATCTCCCATTCCAAAGTTCTACGAGTAATCAAAATGAGTAATTTAAAACATTAAAACTACCGGATCGTATCTCCATCTTACAAAGGAAATTTGTCTCAGAAAAAGAGGAAGCAGCAGAACTTAAGCTACTGAAAATGAGTTTTAAATGGTAGAAGGATTTAACGCCTTCTTTCTGGAAATGAGATCACGTACTTCAAAATAATGCAAAAATAAAATACTGTCAGTGGTACCAGTCACTTGTGTTACCAGGTTGACTTCATAAATTATGATTGGTATACCTGAAACTAAAATTGTAATTGTTCAAACTAGTTGTTTATCTGTTCTAGAAGTCACCTTAACCTTAATGGAAGGAAAAGTTGCTTCCTAGGAATGTCTTCCTTTCTCCAGTGGCTAAGAACACCCAATTCCCATTGTCCATGAGACCCATTTAAAAATGGCTTTTATCAAAATCCATCCTGATCAATTAACTTCACATCTTACTTTCCAAATAGGACTTCAAGAAGAAGGTTTGGCAAATGGGTTTTGTATTTTAAATTTAATCATATAATCAATTCCTAGAAATTATAAATAATGTCTCAGAAGTCGGCCGAAAACCACATTTGGCCACTGAATGCTGCGTGATGCTCTTGCTCAAAGACAAGAACAGAGCACACACACCCGAGCAGGAACATGTCGGCCACAATCAGGAGCCCTACACCCAGGGAAACCTGCCCTTAATTTATCCCATCGTGTTTAGCTTTGGCAAGGATCTCCAAACATCATTTACATACCATATGCCCTGAATTACCTAGGCACAATGGCTGAGGATAAATATGTTTCGGGTCTGACTGTTTACTTCCTTTTATAAGTTTTGCAGCTTTCATTTCATTTTTCATGTTGCTAAATAATATAATGCAGTATTTCATTCTGCAAAAAGAATGTTTTGCTAAATCACCAAATAGTTTTTGTGCCTTGTAATTAATTATGGGGGGGCCCTTCTTCCTGGGATAAATGACCAAAAGGCATCATATCCCCAATTTTAAGGATTCAATAAAGTACATCAGCTATTTTGTATTTTCATTTTCAACTGTGACCTTCTTTTTTGCTAGGCATATAAATTTAATCCATTAAATAATAAAATAGGCAGAAGTCAGATATGACTTGTGGGGAACACAGAAAATTGATCAAAGGTTTCTTGCTTAAAAGGATCCCTGAAAATCACTTCTTGGTCATTTTTGCATTTATTCTTTTTATAATCAAATGTATTTGAGCTGTGCCTTAGTTTACCCTCTTCCTATACATATGAATTGAGAAATATTTATCTAGGTTCTTCTCAAATTAAATTTAAAGTTAGATTAACAACATTTTATACTTAAACCAAAAAGATCAATAGCCTAAAAAGATCTGGTGAATAACTACATTTTTTTGTTCTATACTATAAATTCAACTGTATAAACTTCCAATTAAAAACATTCACACTACCATTTTTGATAAAATTTTGCACAGTAGGAATACTCATTAAGGCAGGGTAATACAGGTGATAAGCAGCTTAAGCATGAAAACAGCAGGGAAAGTCAGTTGGTCTTCTTTTTGCACAAATAAAATAAAATTTTAAAAAACTGAATACCTATGGAAATAACTAAAAAGAAAATTTAATGGTAATATTTTACCTATGTCAAATCAAAGGAACTTATTTGCTAGTCAGCTTCTATTGCAGAAATCTGAACCCTAATATACAAAATAAAAATTTATTTTACATCTGACAATACATTAAATGAATTATGACTCTAAACAATGAAAGAAATACAATTCTAAAATAATTTTCTTTACCCTTCAATTACCTTGCAGGAATATGTGCTTACCTATCAACCTGCCTATCTTTCCATTTCTGAAATATCGGAATTCTTACAGCATTAGCAAAAGAGAAGAAAAATCTCATCAGTTACAAAGCACATACACTTGGGTCATTTCTTAACATTTAACTAGATAATATACAATAATTACAGAATTCTTCATTTTATATCAAAATAAATAGCAAAGGAGTTATATCTGTCTGCTAGTAGAGAAATAAGTAAAGGACAATATTGTTCTTAGAATATTATCAAATAATTTGCTTTGCTTAAGGGACAAGAAAAAAGAAAGCTACCATTTGAAGACCAGCAACAAAAGAGTTAACAGACATATGCTGTATAATTAGGAGATGCATTAATGATTATGAATAGTAAATGATTTGGTGCAAAGAAAAAAAAATTAGTGAAAGGGGTATGTACCTATCTTACATGTTTATTAGTAACTGTATAAAACTAGAGAATTCTGCTATTAAGAATCTTGCATTATTGGTGTAAATACTTCCAAGGGTACATCAAATTGTAATCTTTCATACGACATCCATCAAACCAGGCTGGAGATTTTGACAAACATTAAACACAGTAAGGAGGCAATTATGTATGCATGATTTAATCTGCAACTAATTAATATGCAAATTTATTCATATGTTAGTTACTAAATTAAAAATGCAAAGAAGCCCTTATGGTGATTCTCGAAATTTTGCACAAACAGAACATTTAAAATGTAAGAAAAATGAAGTTTTTTTAGAAACCTATAATATACTTTTCCTGCCTCTAGAACCTGTTGCATTAAGAAGGTTCAAAAATATGTGTTTAAATACTAGATAATAATTTAAAAGGTGTGCTAATTTTATGTGAGAATGTGGGAACAGAAAGGTTAATCAGAATTCTCTTGAACTCTTAAGAGATGCACTCTAATTACCAGACAAATGGTATTCTATTGCTAAGCTTCCTTCCCTGCTTTTGGGGTTGTCAGAAGTTGGTCATCTTCCTGATATCCTGAACAAATGTTTAGAAGTTTTAAAGGGAATAAACTGTATTTGAAAGCAACCAGATATAATGAAAATTCCAGAGTAACTCTGAGACCATGTGGTGTTCTCTAAACATGCAATTCACTCCTCAACATGGCAACTCGCTCTTTTCGCCTTTGGAGAACAGCTCTTTGCAAACAGAGAAATAGTAGGAAAATCTTGAGAAATGCTAGAAATTCTCCCAAGCTTTCCTCCAAATGAATCTTCAGAGAAAATACTGTAGTTCACCAAAGAGCAACAGACTCCCCCCAAAGCAGAAGGTCATGTAGCTGAATTCAGTGTGACTATTTTAGATCTGCATTTTTCAGACAGTCCCAAATTGATGGAGTCTTTTATGTGAGATGAGGGGTGTGGAATGGGATAATTTAAAAATACCTTTGGGTGTCTGTACTGGGGAGTAGCCATTCAAGGGCACAAATCAGGCCTTGGCATCACTGCCTTCTGCAAGAATCTTATTTTCCTGTGACTGCTTGTGATGAGCACCAAGATTCTGGGTGGGTCACCTCTCCTCTGGTTACCTGTGCATCCACAGTCCGACGGCTGTGCACTCGGCTCCTGGAACTGGCCCTTGGAACAGCTGTAGGGACCTCGAGAAATCAACACAAGTCAACTGTGGGAAGCAGCACCACAACAGTCTCTGTAGCTCTTCCTAGGGCGCTGAACTCTCACCCACGTTAAAAAAAAAAAAAAAAAAAAAAAAAAAAAAAAAAAAAAAAAAAAAAAAAAAAAAAATACCATCCTTCTCATCGCTGCCAAGTGACACACAAAAAGGAAGTTAACCATTGGCTGTTACTTGCATTCACAGTCTGACTCTGATTTCCCAGCTTCCCTTAGCCCATTCTGATGCCAAGCGGACTACAGCTTGCCCATTTCATTTCGACCACGGCAGCCAAAAAAAGCGCTGCCCCACCGTGCGACAACAAGCAGTCTGTTTTGATATTAGTACCTCAGTGTGCGCTGTAAGAGAGTCAGATGTCCCCAAACTACATGCCCTTCCCTGAGGTCCTCTGTCCCAGCCCTCCTTGGCCAGAGAGATGGTGAGCATGCCACAAATCGTCACTGTGAAAGCACAGGGGGTGGAAAAGCACCATCCGCTGGGTTCTGACAGAAATGGCCTTGAGTACCTCTTCTGCCGGGGACAGGATTCGTGCCCTCTCATTCAGCGCTTGTGTCGAATTGGAAATATGAACTCGGTTTGTATTCACTCCTTGCCAGCCAGCAGCCACAGGCACAAGCTGAATTCCATAAGCAAAGGGGTCTTTTCCTTATACACTTGCATTGTAGTAAACACAAAGTCAGTAAACATCAGATTCTCTCCTTTTTCTGTCTTAAAAGTCAGGTCTTTTGGGGGTTCAGAAAAATGAAATTTTACACTGATTTTCAGAGAGAGGAAGAAGATGACAATAAAACCCTTCCTTTCTCCATGCGTTGATTTCTTTGCTAAATGGACAGAAGCAGACTCCAACCTGGTTGAACCTCTACCTCCACTTTGCAGCGTTTTAGTTCTCTCTAGAATTAACACACGGTGCTCTGCCTGATCCCATGAGGCAGGACCGATGGGGGACTGCAACTTCTAGGCACTTGGGAGTGCAAGGATACCCGACGCCTCTTTCATCCTTACAGGTGACTCACTTTTTGTTGTGACCAAAACTGAACATAAAGCTTTTAAAAGCTTAAATGTACACATTTATGCATTCATTACACAGTGTTAAATCTAATTTGTTCTTTTTACTGTCACAGGAAGCACATGTTTAAAGCAATCTGTTTCCTCATGTGAATGCTTTCCTGTCTGTTTAAAAAAAAAATTGCGACACACTTTACCCTGAGTAACCAAGAGGTGATCATAAATATCCCTAAATAGCATTAAACAGATATGAAAGACATTAACACTTTCAGAATGCCAAAGTAGTATTAAAAAAAAAAAATCTAACAGATGCTCCTAGGTCAAAAAGTGAAATGTGTGTTTCCTGAAAAAACACTCTCATCAGAATCATAAATGAACTGTGAGCGGAGAAGTGAGGTATTGCTGAACGAACGAGGATCCTGTTGGTGAGGAGCATACGCAACCCATGGCCAGCCTGAGAGGGAAGTTTGATGAACACCAGTATCTTGGTAATCCACAAGGTGGCAATGACTACAAATGAGGGGTGGATAAATCAGATCTATTAGGCTCCTGGAAAAAGGACTGCATCTCTGTGAACTAAAGCACTAGTCTCAGTTCTGGGCACCAAACTGAGACTGGGGGCTCACACCAACCAAAGGGGACCTTTCCTAAGGACTCTCTCTAATCTGGTGCCTAGTTTTTCTGCAAATTGAAATTGGCTGGCAAAGGCCTTTACTGTGGACCGTTGAGACCACTCTGCTACTATCTTCCCCCACCTTTGCCAGATGTTTTCTTCTTTAAATGCAAGAAATAACTGACTGAACCTTATTTTTAAAAATTAAGTTTCCCATAGCCAATGAGTAAAATTACTCTTTCATGACTTCAATAATGGCATCTAAAGAAAGGTATATTATGATAGGACAAGGGCTTTGACTTTTATCTTAAAATACCTAGGCAAATAGCCCTGTTTAGTGTTTGAATTTACCCTAATTGTCCTGAAGAAATTGAGCTCCACTTTACTTTATAAGGAAAGTACACGGTCACATAGGTCCACCCAGCCCACACATCTTCATTGTATCAGGTGATGCTGAAACTCCAGACCCAGCTCTATTCTGCTGGACAACCAGAGTCAGCCTTCTGTAAAGTTAGACCCTCATATCCCTCAGGAGAACAGGTTTCCGGTCTATACTGGGACACAAATGACACAACAAGAAAATAAAAGAACAACATATATCTCTTGGTCATCTACAGACAGGGTTGCTTTCAGCATAAGCAAATTACAGGCACAGGGAATCTCATTATGAGGGGCTCTGAGCATACTGGCCCAGTGCCCTATTTCAGGAGCAAAGATTGAGAGCTCAGCTCCACCAGCAACTCTGAAGAGCCTTCCGTCTCCTGATGGAAAAGGCCGACTACATGCTCTGGCTTAGCTGGGGATGGTAACGTAAGAATGAAGAGATACAAGAAGCATCTTTAGTTATTTCGTAATTTCAGAAAAATCAAGTGACCTACATGCAGCTGAGAGCCTGGCGTTAGTTTCTGTTCTACTCTCCAATAAACTTCCCCATCAGAGTTTTCTCTCAAGTATCAAAAGAAATTATCTTGTTGCTGAAATTTGCATGGGCAATTTATTATTACCCAGGATGAGCACCTGTAATATCTGAGTAGATTACTTAAGATATGTAGCTAGTAAGCAGCAAAGCCAACTAAACATGCCATCGATCAGAGCCTATGCTTTAACTACCAGAACACACTGTGTGTATCCAGAAATGCTTTTCTAACTGATCTGACTGGGCAGAGGTTAGAGGGACTCAGAGAGTCAATCTGCAGGGAAGTGAAACTTTTGATTATTTACTTGCAATTGACTCCGGACAGTCAAATACCATCTAAGTTAACAATAGCCACATTACAGAGAGCATTCTGCTCCACTGAGGGAGCTGCCTGGCTGGAGGAGACATGCACAGCATCACAGCGAAGAACCCAGAAACCGTGGAGACAGACTGCCCTGGTTGCCGTTCCACCTCTGCCAAGTATATACCATGGTCATGTCTTCTCACTTCTATCCATGAATACTTAGTACTATGTGATTTCATGGAAATCCTGTAGGATTAAATAACTTAATAGTTGCAAAGTACTAAAAACAGGGCGCAGCCAAGAATAACAACCATATAAGGTTTTATTGCATTGACAGCATCCTAATATGTTATATATACACATATATATGACAAAGCCACATATTTATTAACTCTTAAGGCCACTGAATGATTAAGCAAAAAATGCCAGAACATTACGTTAGGAAGGCATCTTTATTTCCAGTGTTGCTACTGCTATCCTTCCATACCACTTTTACTAGTAGGCTCATTCAACAGAAACATAAGTCCAAAAATATACACGAGGTAGTGAGTTTGGCTTTTAAAGGACAAAGAAGTCCACAAAACATGTTCCTTACTTTCTGCATGGTGCTGACAGTAAAGAGACTAAGCACTTTCATAAGAAGTTTAAAGGACAAAAAATTTACGTGTTTTGTTGTGTGGGCTATTTATTTTTTAAATGCATGACCGCCTTAGAAGGCTAGACTTTTTGATCTTTATAATGTCCATGCATGCCAGGAACTCTACACTGTAAATTTCACTAAGCTTGATGAACATTTAGTGGTGAGAGTTCATGCCTTGAAGATACACTAAAGAGAAAGCTACGTTGGATGTTTCATGAGATGTCTAGCCTTTAGTTCACTTGAAAATATGCTGCGTTTCTCTTGTGTTATTGTCATGTTTGGAGTAACAGCAAGGCTGTGAATATGATTTACTAAAAAGAAAACAAAGCAGCAGTTGTTAGTAAATTAATTGCTCACTGGAATTTGAATTTTCTAATTTCAACTATATCTGCCCCTAGTTAATATGCTGAATTCCATATTTTCTACCCAGTCACATCAATTAAGTTATAGGTTTTATGTGCCAATGTCTTAGATATTTCTTCTTTTAGAAAAAATCATTTGAAGTGAACGCACTGGAGAACCACACAGTTTTGGGATAAAATTTCACTGGTGAAGTATAAGCCTAAGTTAAGAAATTTGTACCTTTTTAGTTGTATAACTGTATTTTCAAATAGTACAACAGTTACAGGAATAGGTTTCGTTTCTGTTCAGCTTAGTGGCTGAAACACTTCATACTGACTCAACAAGTCTGAATCACCAAGCCACGAGCATTCTGTGAACATCTCAGCCTCTGTAATAAGAACTGAGCTGAGCACCGCTGGGCATCGTCAGACATTATATTTTGATCTCATCTTTTAACATTTCTATTCTAGCAACTCAACTAGCGAAGGAGAGCCCCAGTTCTTATTATACCCTACTTATTACTGAATTATTTTGTGCTTCGAGTTCATTTCCTAACGCACAAGCCAGAAAATGTTATGGCACCTAGTGTTAATACACCTGAGCACCTGTGAAACGCCCCAATTCCCCAAACAGGGTGACTTAGAGACATCAACGCTAAGAACCAGTCAACTCCTTGAAACAGCTTTCTCATAGCAGCTAATGATATAATGACATACTGTGCCAATCGGTAGAATGAAAGCCATTACAATATTATTATAAGCATAATCCAGGAGGCACATTTAGAATGATACGGGTTGGGAGGGAGGAGGCTGCTGGAGGCAGTCAGGTACTCCTTCTCAGGCGGCATCAAAATAATTTTGCAAAACAGCACTTTGCTAAGTGGTAACAGCCAGTGATGACAGTGACTGTTTTTCTACAAGTATATAAGGAATATCACCAATTGTCATATATAATGAGAATCAAAATGTAAGTCTCTGTAATAGCATATCTCACAAAGGAAATACCCTGACACAGCAACATGCTAAGACATTTTCTTCACCGTTACTTCTCCTCGGAGCTTCCCTGAGTGGAGCGCTGTCTCGTTCCTCTGTTCCACTGCATACTCACAGCAAATTTAACCTCATGGACACATAGCACCGCTTCTGCTTCCTCCAAGAGAAACAGTTACAGACCAACTCTGCACCCTAGCAGCTCCGTTATGATAAATTCCTCCAGTGACAAAGTTACAAGACAGACAACACGCTGGCTGCTAAATCACTTAGATAAATATAATTCTTTAAAAAATATTCAAATTATTGCTTTCATGTGTTTTCCAAAACCGAAGTTTACATGATCTCCCCAGAAGTGAAAGCGTCCTGTTGCAGTCCGGGGCCTGCACAATGACACTGTCACTTGCAGTTCCCCAGCTTCTCTGAAGAGGGAGTCTGTGCTCAATGGAAGCAGCGCCGCGTTCCGGAACAGCGCTACACCTAGGCGCTGTGAGGGGGACACAGCCACTCAGGCTGCGCGTGGAGACAAAATCATGGAGTATGGAAAACTACAAAATTTACACCATATTTTAAAAGCTCTTGCTCCTCTAAAATGAGCACACTTATGCAAAAACACCACTGGGGACAACAAAGATCAAGGCTGTAAATAAACCCTATGGCTAGATACAAGTTTAAAATGCAGGGCAATTTACTTTAGAAAAAGAAAAATAAAAAAGTAGGTATGTATCAACAGCCTGACTATAGGTAGTCTGTCTCACGAAAATACAATTTTGTTTTCTTTGAAGAAATTCCTTATTTTTTAGAATTATTGACCTGTCTGTTGAATATTATTTAGCCCTCCTTGAATTCTGACTCTCATTTATTACTTTCAAACAAAAAGTTTATAATTTCTTCTAATCAGAAAAATACGTGTTGAAAATCCAAAAATTGAGGGGATGGGAGGAGAAGAGAAGATGGAAGACAGAAAGGGAAGGGGAGGGAGAGGGGGAGGGGAGTGGGGGGAGGGAGGGGGAGGGGAAAGGAGATCAAGAGGGAGGGGAAGAAGAAAACTTGGCTGTTAGAATATGAAATTGTTTCAAAGAGCTTTTAAAAGTTTAAAAAATGCTATTCAATCAAGTACCAAGCAAGCATCTATACTATTCTGTAATCCAGTGTGTGGCACACGGCTTTATAATTTCAAAATACATATGCAAGTCTGTGACAATTTTATCTCTAGGTAAAGCAGCCTTGCAGAGATCTCTCAGATTTCTGTGATTAAACCACTGAGATAAAGTCAAAGATAACACAACAACATACCCTCTTGAGTCAAAGATAAAGTTAATAATAATAGGGGCCTCAAATATCTCTCTCCTTTGTCAACAAACAAGTACAGTTTTACATTAAAGGCTACTGTTTTGGTTACTGAAGCCTTAAAAAGTACTGATAAATTTTGGCCAGAGACAGTATAATTTTGAAAACTTGGTTAGAGCCGGGCGTGGTGGCGCATGCCTGTAATCCCAGCACTTGGGAGGCTGAGGCAGGAGGATTGGTGCAAGTTCGAGACCAGCCTGGGCTACCAAAGTGAGCTTAAGGACAGCCTCAACTGCATAGCGAGACCCTGTCCCAAAAAGACAAAAAAAAAAAAAGAAAGAAAAAGAAAAAAAGAAAACTTGGTTAGAACTAAAGACACACTGTGGCAGCAGGTATAGCATGCATGCTTTAGAAGAGCCTGCTGAGGAGAATAATGGCCGAAACTGGCAGCCAGAAAGGCCTGTTGGAAGGAAGGACATGCTTGCGCTGTTTGAGTGTTCCAGGCAAATAACTTTTCCATCTGTAAAGATAACTCATAACTATGCTAACCTCTCATCTGGAGTTAAGGTGTAGTTTTACTCTCTTCCTTACTCTTTATAGTTAAAAATCTGCACAGTAAGTTTTGGCTCCAAGTTCCAGAGGAGGAAGATAGTGGAAGAAGAATCTCATTATTCCAAAATTCTGAACAGAAATAGAGAAGTCTTTTAGGGAACTTCTAGAAGATCGGAATAC
>PVJA010046237.1:0-15316 GCA_004027025.1 Myocastor coypus | reverse complement strand
GATAGCCACTCCCTTAGTTAAGGCTTGTCAGTCTCAACAATACTGACACTTTTGGCTAGATAATCCTTTTACTAATCCTGTGTATATTAGGATATGTAGCAGCATTGGTTGCCTCAACCCACTAGAGGTCAGAAGGACTCCTTACCTGCCCCCAGCTGTGACAGCCCAAAATGTTCTCAACCTCTAAGAAACAGTGCTGTACTATGGATAAATATTGGGTAGTATAGCTTCCTTTTGTGCACTTTTTCTCTTGTTTTGGTTACTGACCTCCTTGGTATTAGTAAGATTGAGGTAAGATGAAAATTATGAAACATTTATGGGAGAGAAGCAGACAGAGACAGTTGGAAGGTGCCTATTCACCCCCACCTAGAGACTCTCCATTGATTTAAGTGAATTTGGGCTTTCAAATTCTTGTTTGAAATATAAATTTTCTTTGAGAATATTGAGCTTTATTTTAATTTAGTGTACATTTAACAAAACAGACATTTAGTTAATATTTCTCCCCGTAGTTTTTAGAGAATGGGAGGCTTGATATATATGAGAGAAAAAATGAGAGGTATTTGAAGGAGTTCTCCTAGAATGTGCTTAGATTAGTCATAGATCTTTTTCATCTCAGTGACCCTTGGAAACACATCTACATTGAACCTTGCAGATTTTCCACGTTACAAAATTTTATGCAGGTATTGCCCTTGTTACTACCCCTATCCACTCTTAGTGGTGCTTGTCACTGAACCAAGGCTATCCTTTTTATCACTAGGCTAAACCTGTAGTCCCCTGCCTCCATTTTTAATCCAAAGTATAGCCAGTATAACTCTAGGAGGTCTAACAAGCAGTTCCTCTTGATCACAATGAAATTGGCTCTCAGTAAGCTAGGACACACAATTCCTTTGACTACATGACAGCTCTGTTTAAAAACTTAGAGGAATATGTTGTTTTGTTTTCCTTTAAAATTCAGATTAACTGGACCTCCAGGCTTCTAACCATTCAATAATAGAACTGTACAACTCTGGGGCCCCACCCATAGACTAGATAGTACATTGTGGAATTCCCTCCTGGCAAGGAAAATTTGTACTTAGGTAAGAAAGATGAAAGGAAAGTTAAATTTCAAAATGTAGTCACTCTAAAAACAGACCTATCTACATAAGATATGTCTTTATAGAGTTGTCACTTTGTTTTGTTCATTGTATACATTGTGGGTTTTATTTTTTTGTTGTTGTTGCAGTTTTCGGTTGATGTGGAAAATCATTTTTTCTGTTGACATACAGTAGGTTATATTTTCATTGTGTATTTCAGAAGTCACTGTAAGCAGGCAACTCATTCAGCTTTACTGTTTATTAGAATTAATGATTCCTGAAGCTATAAAATAATTACTTTCATTTCACTTAGATAAAACTCTGAATTTCCAAAAAAAAAAAAAAAACCCAAAAAAACCAAAAAAAAACAGCTGAATTTCCATATCATCTCATACGGACTTTTTACCATAGTTTATTTTATATTGTATACATTGTATTTTATAGATTATTGGATTTAAATTACAAATTTTTGATGTAAAAGTTCATCCATATTTTTGTTAAGGTTTAGTTTAAAACTTTTGTGGCAGTAATTTCTGTTTCAGTAACTTAATATATAGGTTTTCTTTAAAGACCATTTAAATTCTAGATGACCACTTAACTTTTTTAATGGAAAGTTTTATCAGCTCATTTTTTTCTGAATATTTTGACCGCATCTTCAAGGACAGACCCCACGGCCTTATTCATCTGTCTATATCATCAATATTTAGTTTAGGTGGTCAGCAAAGTTTTATCAACTTGACATACTGTTTCATTTGTTGGAAATTGTCAGGAGGTGTTAATGACTTAGAATTTTGTAAATATTCTCTCCAGTGCTTTTGTCTTTCATTTTAAGAGACTAAGGAGACCTTTGAGCCTTTAGGTCTTCCAGATACAGTTATCCAAAGGCTTGCCTATGTATTGACAATAGAATTAAGTAAAATTAATAATTAATGGAGACTAGTTAGTTATAAAAAATACACAGATCTTTGTTGCAACAAAGTACAACCATACTCAACCTATGTTTGAGTATCCTCTTATAGAATATTCAAGTAAAATTTTTCTATTTTAAGAGCTAGTTTTAAGAGAAGATTGTTGCTCTTTGTTCATATATGTTTTGTGAATTCAAAATATTTTTATGGAGCATATAAGATCCTATTAAAGCTGTATTAACTTTTGGCTTTTATTTCATAGTGTAATTATCTTTGATTACAGACTTTAGACAAAACTTTACCGAGATGCTGTTTTTTCACGTAGGATTCTAGAGCTTATATTCTAAGAAAAAAGGTTGTTCTTTTTGAGGTAATTATTTTAAAGCAAGACAAATGTAGGATTTTGTTTGTTTTACAGATAACTATCTTACTATCTTTGGTTTTAAAGAACAAGTATTCTTCAACATAGATTGTTGTAAACCACCATAGATTGTTGTCTATCAATATGTTTTTTGGTCATAGCTCTTCTGTTTATTTGCTGAACTGCCTTCCCCAGTATCAACCCCTTCCCCAAGAAAATTCCTAGGAAATACAAGAAGAAGCACTGTATCATAGTATCAGCCTTTCTTTCCTTAGTTTACTGAAGTACAAATATCTTGGGAAGGCACCAGAATGTTCAATATAGTTTTCAAGAAATATATTACGTCAAGAAAATTAAATACTGATAAATAAGAATCAAAGCACACCACCAAGTTTCTGGCTTGAATCACCACATAAATGGTGGAGCTTCTTACTTAGATAGGAAGATAGGAATTGGGGTGAGGTACAAGTTGGAGGTGGGGTGAACAGATTGAGCAGTTTGTCAGGAATTCCATTTTGGACATAGTAATTTAGAACTGTGTTTTAAACATTTAAGTGAAAATTTTAAGTAAATTGGAAATGTAAGTTTGAAGTCAAGAAGAAATTGAAATGGAAATATAAATTTGGAAGCATGAACATTTCATATATTCATTGAGATGCCTGGAATTACATGGAGAAGTGGCCCAAGTTCTGAGGAATAAGATCAAGTATAGAAGATGTCCGAAACTGCCTAGAGTGGTTTGGGAGGTTGTTTAGAAATCAGGAGAAAATAGCATTGTAGGAACCTTAGAGAAAGGATATTCTAGAAAAAAGCATAGTCATGTGTCCAATGTTTCTGAGCACTGACTGAAAGTAAAACAAAGTATTGAAAAATATATGGTGGTAGCTTGTTTATTTGTTCGTTCATTCATCATTATGTGGTTATGAGAATTAATTATTCATGCTTGGAGCATAGACCATCTTTTTATCTCTATTTTCATGTCAGATATAAATGAAAATGTATGCTCGAGTACGTTGGAGTATATTGACCTCAATTCCAGTAGCAACTTAAATTCTAAATTTAGCATAAAGAAATTTATGGAGAGAAAAGATGACAATAACAATAATTTTTTAAGAAGCTTTAAGTTTATCAGTTTCCTCAAAACTGAAATTTTGGGATAGTGGAGACTTGAGAAGGGAAATATGAAGAGATGTGAAGGGGCAGAAACTGCATAGACACTTCCTCTGTATTTAGGGTTGTGTTGTTTCATTACCTGCATAGTAGGTAGATTGGTATTAATTGTACCAGTGCATGAAGCATTTCATCCAAGGAAAAAAAAAACTCTTGTACATATTTCTAAAGGAAGTCTTCAGAAGTTGGTGACTTCAGTAATAGAACCTATTCATTTTCTTTTTGTTGTAGTGTAAGTAAAGAGGGCATTAGCAAAAGACAAAAAGTTCTTTGCTTCCATTATTAGGACATGCAGTTTACTAAAGCTTTATGTTTTTATTGATGCAAGCTATTCTATGCAGTAAATAGATTAGATATGACTGTTATTTATTGTATCAAATAAAACTTTTAGCTCTAGGCTTTGGGCCAGGCAACCCTTATAATTCTTTTCGTGGGAAATTCAGTCTTAATTACATTGTTTGGATGTACAGTGCTTGTTAAGAGATATAATTCCCTGTAAATGTAAACATTACCTTTAATTTGAAGGAATGGTGGGTGGATTTCATTTTATTGATTAAAATAATGTTGTAGATGTAGTTTACATCGAAGGTAAACTATCTTTGTTTATGGTTTCATATGGATTTCTTTTGAAGAAGCTGGACTTATATTAATGTTTTGTTGATGGGAACACTAATAATTAAAATTATTTTATATCATTTTATGAATATATTACCAAAAAATGTCATGAATCTTGCTCTTAACTTTATGCTATAGACACAGTCTTACAGATTTAATATATATATTTTGATTCACAGATTCTTATTTATTTATTTATTTATTTCTTGTTTCAGAACCTTTCTTTGTTTATTCACTCATTTTTATGGCCGACCCAGCCCACCCTGAGAGCAGGGCTGGCGCAGCATGTGGTGCCTGGGATCGAACCGCCGTCCCTGAAGCCGCCCAAGGTTTCCCAAGCAGGCGCTTTAGACCACTGAGCCATCCTGCCGGGCCCCACAGATTCTTAAAAAGAAACTGTAAAGCTCATTATTTAATAAAATACTTAGTGATTCTTTCATAAAATAAGCAGTCTCTCATAAATTCAGATTTTTAGATTAGATTTTTTCAAAGTAGTTAAATTGGATACGCATTCTCTTCCTTATCCTTAATAAATGTTGTAACTTTGGGGGAAATTAAGAAGTGTCTCTGGGCTCCAGCTTTCTAGTTTCTAATTCCAAACTTTAATCTTTGAATTGTTATCTCTGAAATTCATTCTTAAAAATTTTGTGATGCTTGTTTTAAAAATATGGTATCTTTCAGTATTTTAGGAAGAGGATTATGGACCTGAAATGAAAACAAGAATAGCATATTAAGAGAGGAAAGGGGGCTGTTGGTCTCAGTACCTGGATTTGTCTGTTGGACCAGCTCCTTGAATGAAGCAGAAGAATCCATAGATCATCTGCGTCAAAAGGGGAAGACTGTCTTAGATGAGATAGCATCAGGTGATGGCTTTTGGGGATGGTGGCTTTTGAATAACATGTAAATAAAATATAGGTAATCATGTTATGAGACCAATCTGTGCCCTACATTGTCAGTGTCCTGTAGAACACGCTGTTAAAAGCATGATTCAAGTATTTGAAAGAAAAGAGAAAATTGCCATAAAATCCCTCAAAATTACTGTAGTATTTCTTTTAAGTAACTTTCTGCAAGCAAATTAATATTATTTCAAGCTATTTGATTAATCATTGATCTGATTTAGTAAACACTTGTCAGGCCATGTCTTCCACAGAGATATATTAAGTTTGGAGCATATAAAACATTTTTTTCCTTTTCAAACAGAAACAGTGTTCAGTTAGGAAAGTGTTGTGGTAAGATTGTGAGCACAGTTGTCTAAGAACATTAAGATCCTTCATCTGGATCTTTTGTAACCATAAAAGGCAGTGTGTCATGCTTTCCTGTTTTGCATGGATGAGAAGGGAGTAAAAAACACCAAAAGAATTTTTATTGCATAGAAATATTTCCTTCCTTGCAGTTGGTGAAGCAATAATGAGCCTACAAAACAATCTTCCTATAGCAGGGGAGAGAAGGTCAGGGAAACACAGCAAGGTCACACACAGCGCAGGTTGGTCAGAGTTCCTGCTTGCACCTAGGACCCCTTCTAGACATGTGCACTGTGCTCTTCCCATGTGACTGGGCTTCTTCTCACATCCTAACACTGGAAGGTGAATAGAGTAGTTGCTTCTCTTCTAGAAGTGAAGCTCATCTGAGCCCATGGTACTGCTAGGCAACAGGCTCAGACCATACATATGATTCCCAGTTTCTGGCTAAGAAAGAACATTTTCTCCATTGCATTGAGAAAATTACTTAGCATAGAAATACAAGTGTACTTAGTATAGGTGTTTTGTGTAAGGAAAATTGCTTAGTACAGAAAACAATGCCCTTAGTTTATTCAGTGGCAATTTTAACATTGTAGAATAGACCATTACTACTAAATAAAAGTAATGCCCCTTAATTGTGGACTTAAGAACAGCTAAAATCGATTATGACACTTCATATCTTAAGGGCCTGCCTTTCTACCAACTTATTTGCATTGGGTCCCCTCACATTTGCCCTCCCTTTGTCCCTCCCCTCCATTCCTTCCCTTCCTTCCTTCTTAAGGCTTTGTTAATCCCACTTCTTTATCTACTGTTTCTCTCATTTTGGTCCTAAGTAGAACAGAAATGACTTTAAACCCCTTTGTGAGCCAAATTTGAAGTGAATTATGATTTCTTTAGTTTGTTTCAGACCCATTATCTTTCATAATATCAAACCTGCGTCATTCTCTGGAAATAGAAATGACATGGCTACCTAAAGGGGAGGATATTTTATTAAATGTTCTAAACATGTTTTTGCATGTAGCTAATTTAAAAAAAAACAATTATATATAATAATTAAAACAATAATGGCTGGGTGTGGTGGTATACACCTGTAATCCTAGCCACTCAGTATGCTGAGGCAGGCATATGGCAAGTTGCAGCCCAACTTAAGCAACTTAGTGAGACCTTATTTCAGAAAAAGGGGGGTGGGGGTGCTAGAGTGAATGTAGCTCAGTAGTAAAGTACCTGGGCTTGGCCCACAGTATCACATACACACAAAAATGATGGCAATAATGCATAACACATGTTATGCTTTTTAATAATAAATTCATAGTAATGAAAAGGAAACAACCTAAAATGGTATCTTTTTAGGCAGAAAACATATTGAGGCTAAATGATAGTTGCCCGAGATTTTGTGATGTGACCACAGCATATTGCTACTGGGAAAAACAAACAGAACTTAATAAACTACTGACTTTCAGTTATTTGAAAGTAACAGTTATCTTTCACATAGTGCATTTTTTCACTTTGAAGTTATAAGTGTAGCATTTCCAGGAAGATGACATTATAGTGCATTCTCAGCCTAGTGTAAATGAATGTACAGTAGTAATTCTCTAAGGTAGCTGAGAATTGGTGTTAGTTTCTAAAAGAAATTTCTTGAAGACAATAAATAGAAGAATAGGAGTGAAAGAAGGAACACTTGGTGTCATTTGAACTCTTAAGTTCAAAATA
The DNA here is from genome assembly GCA_004027025.1 of Myocastor coypus. Lineage (NCBI taxonomy): Eukaryota > Metazoa > Chordata > Mammalia > Rodentia > Myocastoridae > Myocastor > Myocastor coypus. The sequence goes on along the minus strand of PVJA010046237.1, from coordinate 8,241 downwards.
GCAGGCTGAGCCGGGCGTGGTGGCACACGCCTGTAATCCCAGCACTTGGGAGGCTGAGGCAGGAGGATTGGTGCGAGTTCGAGACCAGCCTGGGCTACAAAAGTGAGCTCAAGGCCAGCCTGAACTGCATAGCGAGACCCTGCCTCAAAAAAAAAAAAAACAAAAAAATAAAAAAAAAAAAAACAAAATAGCAGGCTGGAGAGATAGCTCAGTAGTCTAAGCACCTGTGTGGCAAGTGCAGCGACCCAGGTTCAGTCCCCCGTACTTCATGTTGTGCTGGCCTCACGCTGGGTGCCCTGAGCTGGCCACTAAGACCAGGCATGGTGATGCATGCTTGTAATCCCTGTGCTGGGAAGGCTGAGATAGGAGGATTATTATGAGTCTAAGATGTGGCAAGGTACTGTACCAAATACATAAAATTAAAAAAAAGAACTCAGTATAGTAAAGATATCCAATTTTTCCTGAGTTCCAGCTCCAATTTTGTTGCTAACTCTGACCTGCAGCAAATTGTTTAACTTATGCTGAGTACCCTCTTCTCATTGTTTAATTTTAAGTGTGAAATGAGGCAGAGCTCTTTAGTGCTTAGCATATAATCTTCAGATAATAATAATCATATTTTAAAATTTTCTTAAATTTTATTTTTGCTTTACTGGTGATTGAACTCAAATGATTTATTTTTTAATTTTTTAAAATTTTCTTTGGCTCAGTCCATTCTGAGGGTGGGGCTGGCATAGCATGTGGTGCTGGGGATTGAACCATGATTCTTGCGCTGCCTGAATTTTCCTAAGCAGGTGTTTTAGACCACTGAGCTGTCTCACCAGCCCCAAATAATGATAATCGTTGAGGTTTAAATAGCTATTTTTGTGGTACCTTAAAGACTTTCAAAGTATTTTACTAGAGGATTGTATGTTTAATCCAGTCAGTTTAATAGTAATTTAGGAAAAGTGTTTTGGTTTCTTTCATCTAGAATGTTGTATTTTCCATTTTTCTGGTCTTTTGTATAGATTTACCCTCCTATCTTAAGTGCAAAGTGATTTTTTCCCACTGCTGTGAAGGCCCCACTTTTTGTCACTTCTCCTGACTGATTACAAAAGTATTAAAACAATCATTTGTCTACCTTCACTGCTCCCTTCAAGGAGTCCCTGCTGATTCTGTGCCTTTGGACTTTGTTAGACAACCTTCATGCTGAGTCACATCTTCTCCCCTGGTACATGTTTGCTGATTTGGTACCTAAGGCAATGTTCCATGCATCATGCTTCAAGTTAGTAGCTTCTTTTCATGTCTGTCCCTGCACTCTCCCTTCTCATTTCTGCTCTACCTTGTACTTCATTGTCACTGCTCAGTTGCTAACTGGGTTAGTTCTTTTCTTTTAAGGTCCTGAGCAGCAGCTTCTTCTACACCATCACAGCTCTGGAGCTGGTTCTGGGCCTTCAACTGGGACACAGTGGATTTTCTGCATAGCCTGGGGCTCAAGGACCTGCTCCTTCAGTGCCACCTACATAGCTCTCCTAGCCACACCCATTGGCTAGTGTGGATTGCTGTGTGCTTTGCACTTTGCAATCAGATGGTAGAACATTTTAGATAAAATCCTAGAACCATACCAGTTTGGACCACTAAAAATCTGTGATTCTAATCTCATTTGGAGCCCTTATTATGGCTTTGCAATAACTTCTTATGAATTCTTTAACAAGTTTTTCTTAGTGACTATTAAATATTTCCTACTTTTCATATGTTTTCAGTCCCCCTGTTCTCTTGAGTGTTGGGTTACAGTGTTCCTTTGTACTTTACTGAGATGACTGCGGCTATTTGCTGTTGTTTATGCACCCTGATTCTCCCAGAGAGATTAGTGAGCAAAACATTACATAGCAGCATTGTGTCCTTGAGGTCTGCTTTAGTCTGCAAGTAACCAAGTATCTAATTCTTGTCTTTGTCCCACCTTTAGACAGTGAGTGTCTTTGAAATACATGATGGCTCTTTATGTGTATGTGTATATTTAGTAATTTGGTAGCCACCATTTATTGAATACAGTACACTGTAGTAGGTATGTATTAAGGAAATTAATTAATTAATTAATTGATTTCAATTTAGTGGAGGGTGAACAGGGTCTCCAGGGTCTCACTACACAGATTGGACTTATAGTGATTCTCCTGTTTTCAGCTTCCCAAGTGATGGAATTATAGGTGTGCACCACCATGCCCAGACTCAATCACCATCTCATCATGCCCCTGGGGTGGGTCCAGCAGGCAGGCCTGGGATTGAACCTCTACCTGCTGTGTCTGCTTAAGCAGGCACTTTAATCTGCTAAGCTATTGGTCAACCCTTATTAAGGAAATTTAGAAAAGAACAATAAAACACATAGACCAGACTTTCTCTAGATTAATAATGGTGGCCTAACTTTAGTAAAACTTTATTATTGTGTATTTGGTTCTATCTCAGTGTCTCTTCTCTCATTGCTGGGACAAGTGCTTGACACACAAAATGAAGGAAAGAAAGGTTTATTTAGCTCACAGTTACTGGAGGTTTCAGTCCATACTTGGCTGCCTCCAAGGCAGTGTGGCACATGGCAGAAAGCAGCAGTTCATGGCAGCAGAACAGCAACAACGGCAACAGAGACAACAGAAAGGGAGTCTGTTTCTCTGTTTCTTAATTATATTCAGGCTCTCTGCCTTAGGATATCCACCTCAGACCATACTCATAATCCCAGCAGTACTCAGCCCCATATTCTCATCCCTGTATCATGCACAATCCCAGTGGATCATGAGTTAAACTCGAACTCTAGGAGTCCCCACCCCATGATCGCATGAGGCTTCAGGGGGACAACTAGACACAAACCATAATAGGTTCTCACCGCAAACTTGGTTACCTTAAAGATGTCCTTTATTTTCTTAGGTTGCAGGAGTAAGATGTGACTTCTATATATAGCATGCCTATATTTTCTTATTCTAGGTCTGTGATAAGCAGTTGTTACATACATGGGTAAGAATAACTGAATCTACTAGAATAATGGGGCATGAGGGACCTCTGAAGAATATTTTGGTTAAAAAAAAATCGTAGAGCCAGTCTTAGAAAGGAGAGGGTCAGAGATTTGAATGGCAGTTTTGGCCAGAGTAGCCTGAGATCTGTGTTATACAGAATGAGGCAGATGTGTTATATCAGTCACTGTTGAAGTGTATAGGTAGAATTTGCCCCACTCTTTGTATGTTGAATTGTACTTAAAAGTAGAAGTCAGATGGAATCTATGGCTCATTTCCTCTCTCTCTCTCTCTCTTTCTCTCTCTCTCTCTCTCTCTCTCTCTCTCTCTCTCTCTCTCTCTCTCTCTCTCTGTCTCTCTTCCTCGTTCAGTTATTGAAGGAACTGAAGGAGCCAAAGGAGTATGTTGGTGCAAAACTGTCATGCAGCTGCCCTTTGCTATCTTCATTTTGGGTAGTTTCCCAAAAAGAAGATGTTGATATCTTATTTGTGGGATGTTGATGTTGTAGTCTGTTGCCAGAGGAAGTCATCCTGGAGGTTTGACTCACTGAGAGAATACAGGGAGCTAGACTATGGACCCTGCCAGATTTGAGACAGTGGTTTAGGACCCATGGCCCATGAAAATTTGGCCTGAGAAGCTTTTCCTTTTTGTAGTCTTTTAGGAAACTATTATTATTATTATTATTATCATTATTATTATTATTATTATTATTATTTGTCTTTTTGAGGCATGGTCTCACTATGCAGTTGAGGCTGGCCTTGAGCTCACTTTTGTAGCCCAGGCTGGTCTCAAACTCGCACCAATCCTCCTGCCTCAGCCTCTCCAGTGCTGGGATTACAGGCGTGAGCCACCATGCCCAGCTTAGGAAACCATTATTAAAAGAGAAACTTAAAGTAACTTTAAGTAGCTACATTTTGGACACTTTTCTAGTCCCATATGATTTATTTATTTATTTGTTTGTTTGTTTGTTCATTTATTTATTTTTTCAGAACCAGTAATTGAACTCAGGTCCTTATGCTTGCCAGGCAAGCATTTATTTTACTGAGCTATCTCCCCAGCCCCCCATGTGATTTATTTTAATAGACATAATGTATATTCATTCAGGTACTCCCAATATCATTTTACTTAGTACACTTTTAGAAGCAAATGAAACTAACGTCTTTTATTGGACTTAAAAAACAATAAAAAGATAGCCTTTGCAGAATCGAGGTTAATAGTACCAAAAATAATAAAAGAAAAGCACTACCAATCCAATCGTATGTTCTTCACTCTTTGTATTTCACTCTTCTTAACTTGATTGGTGTTCCAAAATGGCTTTTTTAGATACTGGGTCTTGCCACACAGTTTGGACTCATAGTCATCCTCTTTTCTGGGAGGCTGGGATTACAGTTATGTTCCACCACACCTAGTTCCAGGCTGGGGCAGGTGCTGGTATGGTGTCCCCAGAGGTCCAGGATCTACACAGCACATGGTATTGGGGATTCAACTTGGGACCTTGTGCTTGCCAGGCAGGTGCTTATGCTGATGAGCTATCCTCCCAACCCCAAAATGGCTTTTTTTTTTTTTGGTTCAGACTTATTATAAGTGATATTTAAATACCACATCTTAGCTTGGGATGAATAGAATATTAGTTCTATTACGTTACAAGTACAAGTAATATATTTGTTATAAATAAATATAAATTATTTTAAGGTGCATATTAAGCTTTATTGGACAAAGAGATTTTTTCCACTATTAATATTTCACTCAAAAAGTCTACAACAGCATGAAGTCATTGTATAATGATTCTTTAAAAGTGATTTATGCGTTTGACTTTTATGACACTGAATTTCAAAATCAGTGAAGAAGCAGCCATTTTTCAGAAATGTCATGCTGACCTATGTTGAGAGGTAAAATTTGTCCATATGACCAATCTCATACTAACTTGAGCTGCAGTTATAGATACATTTGAATACTTATATATTGTTGAATGCTTGTCAACTGAATGGCTATTTAACATAGTGCTTGTGTATTAATGACCTTTCTAAAGTTTGCATTTTGTTTTTTAAACTGTACATGACTCAGTTTATTTCTTTGGTGTTATGTCATTTATTCTTCTTGTGTTACACATAAAAAGTTACTGTCTCTAGGACATTGACTCAGAATCGTCACATACTACTTTTATTTATTTTAAAAATTCATATCAAAGCATCTTTAATATATGGCAGTTTTAATATTTTGGCATCTCCTACACATTGATTTATCACAGAAGATTTTTGTCTTTATTTTACTTTAAATGAAGTACTGTTTTCAGAGATGATTTCCTTAAATCCATCTGCACTGAAAAAATGTAATTAATCTGACATTTTGTAAAGGTTTCATTGAATTATATTCTTGTCTTATGCTGTACAAGGATAAGTACTTATACATTTTCAGCTAAGATTAGATTCAGGATGTGTTAAGAAAAAAAGATAACAGTACATATTTTATGATCAATATATTTTAATTAGTCAATTTCAGATGAACTTGTCCATCTGTAAATTGTAGACAGGATATGCCCAAGTGCAGAAAAAATATGATTTAGAGATTAGATAAATAGAAAAATTCTTAGTAGTATATTTTTGAAAAGCCCATAGCAAAAAATGTTAGTTTGTATATGACCCAGTGTACTAGCACATAGCCACAGCCCCAGGCACAGGGAAAGTTTGACTTGAGCTTTAAAAATCAAATAATATCCCTTTGAGTTTATAGAACAGGGTGTTTTTTCTAATTAAGTTTATTATGTGCTCATTAACCACAGTGAGTCAATTTAGCCCCCAAAGTCAGTGTTGTATGTCTATCTTGTGAAGAATTTATAATTTTCTTTTTATGAATGAGTAGGTTCATGTATCAATACTTGTTTAGTTCATGTAAACAATTGTTTTGTGGTTAACAGTATGTTATTAAGTCTACCAAGACATAGTTACTTCTGTGGCCTGATTGAAGTATACATTTGCCACAGGGCCTTTATATTTTTCTGGTTCTTCAAGTCTGTTACTTAACTGCTGTCAAATTTCACTTATATGGAAATAACAGTGTAAGAACTTATATAAAGTGCACTTTTTCCTTCCAGTTAATAATTTCACAAGTTTTAAAGACAACCATAAAAATGCCATAATCCCCCGTGGACCTTCCTGATTTTGATGTAGCTTCTAAACTTGTTTCTTTTGGCTTCATATTATCTTCAAAGTATGTGTACAGTCAACTCATTTGTTTTTTTAACTTAGGAGAAAAGAAACCCTTCTCTTAGTTTTCTTCTCATCTTCCACTGCCTTTCAGCAACTCTGATACATTTTTGTTCTAAAAATGCATAGTTTTAATACCAATGTAAGTAAATTGTAATGAACAAAAAATTTTGCCTTGTTAATTGAGGGCCTATGAAAAGACCAAGTAATGAGCTGTTATCTTCTTCACTGTGAGATTATCAAATGCTAGACTCAGTAGTAGGTCTTCTCTGGAAGCTTTCCTTTTCTCTAGGAAATAAAGTTCTGGGCCTGTAGCTGGTGCTGCTGCTGGCATCTAAGGATTGAATTTATAGCTCATAGTATAAGGAGTTGGGCCAAAGTAAGTTTCATCTTTACTGTCAAACAGCTGGGCAACAGAGTTTTGTAGATCTTTTCCTTTTAAAGATTGGTATTTGTCTTAGTTACTCGTCTTTCATTGCTGGGACACTGAAAATGAAGGAAGCAAAGTTTTATTTAGCTTACAGTTACTGGAGGTTTCAGTCCATACTTGGCTGACTCCAAGTAGAGAGGCACATGGCAGAGAGCAAAAGTTCATGGCAGCAATAAAGAGCAGAGAGCTAACTGGAAGAGTAGCAGCAACAATAGCAACAAAGAGGAAGTCTGTCTTCCTTAAATTGCATTCAGGTTATCCACCCCAGGCTGGGGGAAGTACTCACACCCATAATCCTAGCAGAACTAAGACCCTTAATTCCAGTGGATCATGAGTTAATCTCAAGTTCCAGAGGTCCTCTCTTCATGACTGCATGAGGCTTTGGGGGGACAACTAGACATGATAACAGTATGTATTTGTGATACATGGTAATTATATTCATCTAGGAGAACTGGTACATATACATTATGGGGTCCACCCTTTGTCTTCCTTTTTTCTCAGATCTCCTATTTTCTGAGTTTACCAGCCCTCCTTGTTTGAAGCCTTCTCTCTTTTATTTCCCTCTTTATTTATAGTTTTAGTTTCTCATATTAAAGAAACCATATGAATTTTCACTTGCTCTGATTTATTTCACTTAGTGTTGTGATTTCAAGATTGTTCATTTCAGTCTAATGAAGATTGGCATCAGGTGAATTCTGGAGCAGGATTCTGAGGCTTTCTGTCCTCCATGTGGCTCATCAGAAAGGGGGCTGTGAACTGTGCCCAGGCTGGAGCAGCAGGGAAGAAATTCCAGCCCAGTTGGAAGTAAGCAGAGGGGACTGAGGCTCCTGGAGACCACCCCAGAGGCCGGGACCACCCAACAGTAAGAGATGCGCTCCTGTCCTTGAACACACAGCTCAATCTTCCAGATCCTCGATGTGAATCAATCCCATGATGCAACATGCCTCCCCAGCCCCAGCTCTGACAATGATGGCCACGCAGAATGTCCCTCCCCCACCCTACCAGGACAGCCCGCAGATGACGGCCACTGCCCAGCCTCCCTCCAAGGCCCAGGCTGTCCACATCTCTGCACCATCAGCTACTGCCAGCACGCCTGTACCCGGTGCCCCCATTGACCCCCAGGCCCAGCTGGAAGCTGACAAGAGAGCTGTATACAGGCACCCTCTTCCCGCTCCTGACGCTGCTGTTTGAGAAATGTGAACAGGCCACCCAGGGCTCTGAGTGCATCACCTCTGCCGGCTTTGATGTGGACATCGAGAACTTTGTCCACCAGCAAGAGCAGGAGCACAAACCCTTCTTCAGCGATGACCCAGAACTGGACAATCTGATGGTGAAGGCAATCCAGGTGCTGCGGATCCACCTGCTGGAGTTGGAGAAAGTCAATGAACTCTGCAAGGACTTTTGCAACCGTTATATCACCTGCCTCAAAACCAAGATGCACAGTGATAACCTGCTCAGGAACGACCTCGGGGGGCCCTACTCCCCCAACCAGCCCTCCATAAACCTTCACTCACAGGGTCTCACTATGCAGTTCAGGCTGGCCTTGAGCTCACTTTTGTAGCCTAGGCTGGTCTCGGACTCACACTGATCCTCCTGTCTCAGCCTCCCAAGTGCTGGGATTACAGGTGTGCACCAC
>PVJA010046236.1:0-15228 GCA_004027025.1 Myocastor coypus | reverse complement strand
CCTTCTCCTTCTTCTTCTTCTTCTGCTTCTCTTTTTGATCTTTCTGAGATAGGGTATTGCCATGTAATTCAGGATGGTTTTGAGCTCACTTTGTAGTCCAGACTGATCTTGAACCTGCAATGATCCTCCTGCTTCAGCCTCCTGAGTGTTGGAATTACAGGCATGTATCACCGTGCCTGGGGCTTGAAGACTGTTATTTAGAAATGGGAGCATTTCCACTGGTGGGACATATGAAAGCAGCACAGGTGCTTACTCTGGAGCAGGTGTGGATCACAGGGATGAGAGTTTTCCCAGAGCCTCTCACAGGGACAGTAGCTAAGAGGGTTTCCCAGATGACCGAAGAGAATGATAGACAAACAGTTAAAATCTGTGTGAAGCTGCAGGGAAGCCATGTGTTGGGCTGGAAGAGGCACTGCTTGCCTAAGAAGTGGGCAAGATAAATTCTCAATGTTTGTGAATCTCCAAAAAGCCCTAACTCCGACAAAAATAATGTGTTCTGATGAAGTGAAAGCCAGCCAATGGCGCAGCAGAACAAGCCAATCAAGCCAGACCTTGACTACCTCCTCTTCCTTGTCCTTCTCCTCAATTTGGAAGATTCAGAGGCATTCACCCCACAGCGGACCACATAGGAAAACAGTGAAATAAAATCAGCTTGTTTGTTTCACCACTTTATTTAATATTTTAATGGCTGTTCTGGGCAGTACAATAAATCATTAAGAAGTTCAAGCCTGAGTATTGAGAATTTCTAAAAGGACTTGCGATTTGCAGCTAGCATAATCATACACATAGAATAAAACAAAACCTAATAAATTATGAAAATTACATAAATGATAAAGTCTATAGATAGAAGATCAATGTGTCAAACTATTTTCATTTTTATATATGTAAACAGTAACTAAGCAGAGACTGACATATTCTTTTTTTTTTTTTTTTTTGGTCTTTTTTTTGAGACAGGGTCTCGCTACGCATTTCAGGCTGGCCTTGAGTTCACTTTTGTAGCCCAGGCTGGTCTTGAACTCACATGATCCTCCTGCCTCAGCCTCCCAAGTGAGATATTCTTAAAATAATACTATTTATAGTAATAGGAAATCAGAGAGACAGAGACAAAGAAGACAAAAAGTAAAATGATAATAGGGCTCTCACTTGCTTTCTACTTTTGGTATATAAATAACTAGATTTTAGAAAAAATACTATATTTGTGTTATAAAAGTAAACAATTGTGAATATCCTATTTCCAACAGTAGTAGGCAACTCTTATGACATACTTAAATGATAAAACATGATAGGAAACATTTAAAGATGGAAGACGAAAATATTTTGATATATGAAGAAATGTAAACAGCCTTATTAATTCATCTTGTCATACACAATACACATTATAAAATTATACAACCTCTATGGCAATATTTTTATTTAAATATGATTGACAGACTTTAAGTGCTACAACAATTGTAGGCAGGAAAATTCTAAAACAAATGAGTAGTGGTGTAGAATGTGCTCACCAAGCTACTGAAACACATTATTAAATTAATTCATAAATCTATTTGAAGAGATGATTTGTGTATAATGCATCATCATTTTGCCTTTATTGTTCTTATGTATGTTATCCTATCTCTACTAGACATATATTGTTATATAATTAAAGTAATAGGCTTTGAAACCTTTTCAAGCAAAGTAATACAGAATAAATTTTCACAAGTTGTTTTTGTGAAACACAGTGTTCTCACATTTTTAGGAAAGCTAAATATGGGCTTCAGTTCTCTCCACTTGGCTGTCAGCTCCTTCAGGGAAATAGATAAAAGTTGCTAAATAATAATTAGAAATAAAACTCTTTTTTTCCTTGCCTGGAAAGGAAGAACAGCATCCCTCAAGTACAAGTTAAGTTTCTTTTTACTGAACAGTTGAAATTGTTTGGTATATGTCTCAGTTACTTTTCTCTCATTGCTGGGACAAAATAACTGACATTCAGAATTAAGGAATAAAAGGCTTATTTAGTGCACAGTTAGTGGACATTTCAGTTCAAGCTTGGCTGGCTCCAAGGCAGAGTAGCCCATGGCAGAGGGCAGCAGTTCATGGTGGTGAAAAAACAGCAAAAAGTAAAGGGAGAAGCAGAGGCTGTGGTAGCAAACAAGCCTCTCTCCCTCCCTCATGCTGTATGAATATTACCCACCCCAGGGCAGGTTTAGCCCTCATACCCATAATGCCTTCATTGGGTCATAAATTAATCAAAAACTCTAGAAGCCACCCCAAGACTGCATGAGGCCTTGGGGGTACAAACCATAATAGCATACCTCAAAAAGGCAGAAAATTTGCCAAATTTGCCTGCTTTCTGTTTAGGTCTCTGGTTTTTTACAAGGTGGGCTGTAAATTTTTGTTTGGAAAAAGCCTCATGAGGTTATCAAGTTTCACTTCACTATTAACTGCTGGTCTGCTCTCCAACAACTGTAGAATGGATTGCATGAAACTCCAGCATGTGTTATTCAATACTTACACTGTTGTGTGCCTATGCATATGTGTCAGCAAAGACGTTCTTTCCAAATATATATATATATATATATATATATATATATATATATATATATATAGTGCATGTCATATAAATGAAATTATGCTGTACACATTGTTTAGAAAAAGTATACTGTGCACTTTTTCCCAATATTTTTGTGCACATAAATATTACACACAAACAGATGCTGACATCAGGGGAGTAGAGTTCGTAGGTCACAGGGAATGCAATATGGAGTTTGAGTGGATGTAGTTTTCAATAGTGGTTGAACTATTTAGGATTCTACTGGTAGCAAGAGCTCTAGTAGGTTTACATTGGATTGGATTGGGACAGTTTTTTCATTTTACCCACCTCTATGAACCTGAGATATCGGCTCTGAGATTTTACTTTGCGTTTTCTTTATCACCGGTGAAATTGAAACTATTTTATATGTTCAGTTTTTACTTACATACACTTTTCAGAATTTCATGTTCAAGAACATTGCCTGCCCCCCCCCCCACTGGAATGCTTTCCTCTCAAAGATTTCCAGGAGTACATAACTACATACAAACACAGGATAGTATAAAAATCACTCAGTTTGAGGTAGTTATTATATTGATCCACATAGCTTCTATACTTTGGGTTATCTTTTTATTTTAGCTTTTTATGGATTATCTTTTTAGCACTATTAATGCATCAAGCAGAAATTCATGAGAAATAATTTCTAACAAAGTTAAATGGTTCTGAGTATTCTCTTTCTTCTTGTTTCTATTTTGGTAATAATAATTTACCAAGATAATATCCTTTAAATCTAACATTATGAATTCACTGAGATAATTTATTTGTACTGAAATTTTATGATTTTTAAACTATTAAATCTATATTCATGAACTCTTGTTCCTGATACTGCTTAATTGTGCCCGTCCTGTTTTACAAGATATTATCACTGCTCTATTTCTTAGTGAATTCCTATCTTTTATTTATTTCAATCACTGTAGCTTCAAGATGGGGCTCATTCCACATTGCAAATTTCTAAATTTTACCTAGAATATGGAAGACTAGAAATTCTTTACTTAAATAAGATGTTTGCGTGTGCCTAAAGACATTAGATGTAATGTCATATGGTAAACAGTCTCCATAATACTACATAACAAATATTATACTCTTAGTTTCCATTTTGTTTCATAAAGAATGTATAAATATTTTCTCAAATTGAACCATCCTATTATAATTTTAATTAACCTTTTCATATCACAGATTTTATATATAGGGCTGAGAAATATGCTAACACTTAAATTATTTTGCATGGAATTATTGCTTATGAAATAGTCAAATAAACATGCTGGAGGAATGTAGGTCACAATTTCCACAATAATTTAAGCATTATCTAAGAAAGAGAAAATATGAAGGCAGCAAAAGTAAACTTCATATTTGTTTCAGATATGAAGGTGCTCAGGATGTATGTTTTTTTACTTAAACTTAGAGATTCTTTTCTCCTTATTTAGGCCCAGAACATCAAACACCTTTCCACTGCGGCAGAATAGGTCTGAGGAGAGTCTGAGAAATGTTATACAGAAACAAAACCTAGGATATTCTAGAAAATACCATTGGTGGCAGGTATTTTCTAGAGTCCATTAAGCCATGAGAGATAAAAACTGTCAGGTCTTTCACCAACCATCTTCCTCTCCCACACTCCCTGTCCTCTCCCCCACATCTTTCCCCTACTGAAAGAAAAAGAAAACTGCTCAGTCACTTCAAGGGCATGAGAGGTGGCAACAATGGGGAAGAGCTGAGAATTATAATTAGGGTAAAGATCAGCTGTAAGAAAATGAGGAAACGCCTGCTTCTGGTCGCAGGGATTAGAGTATTAGAATCCTCCTAAATTCAGAGAAAGGATCAGTAAAATTAGGCAGAAGTGGATATGAGATGGGAAATGAAGGAAGGACAAAATGGGGTGTACTGTACTTTGTATGTTTACATCTTTAAGCAAACTCTTGCCCACACCCCATCAAACACAGTCACTGTCAATCTCTTTATAAAGTCTTGCATGAAATGCTTCCCCTGGTATTGTTGTAAGTGACTATTTGGATCAGGATGCTTTTTCACACTTGGGTCTATATTTTTGGCTTTTATAATCTATGTAGTATGTTACCAACATAGTCAATCTCTTCTCTGTTACATTTAGGATATTGTGTATGAACTCTTCAGCAATTACACTTTTTTTTGTTCCAGTCTGACTTACTTTCAACAATGTTGCCTGCAACTGCGTTTATTCTTCTCTTAACTTCTCCGCCCTTGATTTTAGCATATGTGTATCTAACTTGAAACCCTCAGGCCCAGTATTTCAAGGCCTGTATGCAATAAATGGAAAGGGGAAAATCTGTATGTACATACTCAGGATAGCTTGGATGATTATATTGTTTGTACTTCTGCTGTTCCATGGAAACGAACAGTGAATGCTTAATGTTTTTCTCCTTGTAACTTTTAAACTAATTTTGCATGCATATATCTGGTCATCTGAACAGCAAATTTGAAGACCTCAATATGCAATATAACAGCTTTTGTTGAACTGCTATCATCTTGTTCAGTGAAATTTTCTATAATTTCTGATATTTTTTTTAAAATTAATTGCTGTTTTTAAAAGTAAAATGAAACAAAAGCAATAGAGGTGGAGGTTGAGGAGCGGATTTCAGGCAGCATGCGATTGTGCTGTCTGAGGACTTTTGTCTGCAGCAAGATTGAGCTCTGGAGGGAAGACTAGAATAAGAAGATGATGTGCGTAGCCTTCTGTGCTGATGCAGTGATTCTCAACCATGTAAATATCTTACAAAACACCACATTCTGCTCCAAGTACCATCCTGAGAATTTGGTTTTATTTTTTTAACTAAAATGGTCTTAGATAAAGTCTCAGGCCAAGGTATATTTCAAAGGATCCCTAAGTATTTAATATGCATTCAACTTCCATTGTATTATGAAAAAAACTTGATTTAAGGCAATGGGGAGTGACAGGTGTTTCCCAAGAGCTGTTTTTAAGAGAAGACTCAGTCTGAGTCAAGAAAACCAGTCAAGTCCACCTTGTCATATGGGAGAAATCACCTTGAAGTGAGTTTTCTTCAGAGAGCTGCTTGTCAGTTGAGCTGAGAGTGCACAAGAGGCCCCCAATTTCTTACTATGGCAGAGGAATATATTTGAACTTCATTCTTATTTATCTTTTTTTTTTTCTTTAGTGTTACTGAGGACTGAACCCAAAGCCTTTGCAGTGAGATAAAACCCTACCAAGTTTATGTTTTAAGACAATATCTTGCTAAGTCACTGAATTATCCAGGCTGAACTTGAAATTGCTATCCTCTTGACAGTGCTTCTAGAGTGCTGAGATTAAGGTTTGTGCCATCATACCTAGCACTAGGATTTCTGATATGGTAATTCCAACCAAATTGTTTTATTTTCCAATCTTCCATTAGCTATTTTTTCTTCAGGGACATAATAACCCTCTTAATGAACTGTGTTACTTAGCTCTAATTCTGAAGATTTCTTATGTGAACTTAAAGTAAGCTATAAAAAGAAGCATTATGTTTATGGATATTACGGTATAATCACAAAATGATTAGATACTGATAGAGCAAATAGGCCTAAACATTCATATATTTTTCAGAATATAAACAATATTATATTTGATAAAGTAGAAAGACTCAGAAATACGAACTTCATGAATGTGAGAACACTGTTGAATTTTCAATTGTTCAATGAAAGATTTTGCCTGAGCTAGTGAGGAAGCTCAGCAGATTAGAGCACCTGTTTATGCATTCTCTGAAACCATAGTTCAGTCCTCAGCATGTCGTGCTGGCCCCAGCTGGGGGCACTTTGAGGTGACCATTGAGATTGGGCATGGTGGCTTATACCTGTATTCCAGTGCCTGGGAGGCTGAAAATAGGAGGATCACTGAATCTGATTTGTTTATTGAGATCCATACACCCAGTACCAAACAGGGAAAAAAAATGTTCACATGGAAAGATAATGTAGAGATGAAATCAGATTTTTCATGAAAACTATATTAATTCATTCAGTTGAGGGTTATCAGAGTAATCAGATATACTATGCATCAAAAATAACATAAACCTTGCCAAATGTTTTATTAAGACTTAGAGATTAAGATGCAGAATTCAAAGTAAATGGGGACAAGGCATTAACAAGGCAATGTCATTACTTTATAGGAGACTGCTGTTGACACAAAGTGAAGTTTTATGTATCATGCTAAGAAGAAAACAAAAGAAATTGTCTAGAGATAATATCAGTCTACTCAGACGTATTCCAGTTGATATCACATTTGCAGAACTTCCAGATGGTTGTTGATCAAAGGGAGGAGAGTTTAGGCTGCTCTATAATTTATCATTTTCACTGAAAATCTATCAAAACACATTTAAATATAATTAGGCAGGATTTTTGTGTTGGGAAATAGATAAAAATTAGACTGTATGCCAAAGGTCTGCTCATAATAATGAAAGAATTTACCTTTGATTTGTTGCTATTTTAATTAGTTAATTAACTTTAATTTTCAAAGACCTATGCTTCTGAGAAAATACATTATAATTAGTATCTAATATACAACTAGTGAATGAGTTATAATTTTAATTATTGAATACATATTTGTGAAAGCTAATTATCAGTAGAGGATATAAAGAGACTTCTAATAAGTAGATGGGTTCTAAGTTCAATTGTAGTACCATCTGAATGCTCCATTGTCAAGAGTTAAATTGCTTGGTAACACAGCAAGTATTGTATTTCTATAACTATGGAGTGCTTTATAATAGGCATTGCACATAATTATCTATTCATAGCATTAGGTATAGATAGCTCAAAAACAGCAGAATTATGGTCTATAATTTAAAGAGCTGACTCGTTAAGAATGATTTTCATTGTTTCCTAAAAGTGACTTCTTAAGCAGGATTGGGTACCATTGGAAAAGTAAATGAATTTAGTATGACATTTGAATTTGTTACAGATAATTCACCTTCGTAATATGGGAATCATGCCTATAAAGCTGTATTTGGAAAATAAGATCAGTTGATACATTTTTTTAATGTATGTGTTACACAGTCTACAGTGCCTCATTACATAGATCCAACTCAGTGATCCTTCTGTTTTCAGCCTCCCAAGCTCCGTGACTGCAAACAGGCATCTCCATGCCCAGTCTCACTGGTGGTGTCGGCCTGCCCTGGGGGCTGGGGCCAGCATGGTATGCTGGAAATCAAACTCTGGTCCCTGTGCCTGTATAAGCAAGCACTTTAGCCCCCTGAGCTAGCTGGCTGTCCCTTGATATGTACTTTTTAATTACATTTCTCTATATATTTACGGCTGTGGTTATTAATGTTACTACCATTTGCTCAGACTCATGGATTCCTGCTTCAGTTGTCATTGATGTATTCAACATATCCTTATTACCGCTCTTTTCACTATCCACAGCCAAGCGTCTACCCCATATGTTTATTCTAGCTTATTCATGATATCTGACATAATATTTGCTTGCTTAGAAACAATTCATTCTTCTCCACTGCAAACTGAGCTTTAAGTTAAATCTTTTTTCTTTTAATGATCATGATATTATTAAGATTCATTTGAAATTTTAAAAAAAAGTATGTAGGGGGGACAGAAAGCAACAAATAATACCAGATACCAAATAATGTTTTGTTTTTTTTCTGAAAGGTCTAATTTTCTCAGAGGTTTCAATAATTAAATTATTACTAAGATAGCTTGAAAATTAAAAGTAACAAGTTGATCAAAACTAAAGAAAATAGTCCAGGGGAAATTTTTAAAACCATGGAAGATTATATAAAATAAGAAAAGTTTTTGCCTGTCTTCCACAAAAACAGGACAAATCTAGAATTTTAAAGAATTCAAAAAATTATAACAACCCAAATAAAAGACCCAGGGCCAGTGAGATGGCTTAGTGGCCTAAAGTGCCTACTTAGGCAAGTTTACGCTACCACAGCGACCGCGATTCGATCCCTGGCACCATGTGCTGTGCCAGCACCACCCCAGGGCAGGCTGAGCTGGCCATAAATAAATAAATAAATAAACAAATAGACAAATAAATAAATAAATAGTTAAAAGTAAACCAAATAAAAGACCTAGCCAAATGAGTAGCTAGTATGAATAGACACCTTTTAGATGAAGTGAAGATGGCTAATAAATATATAAAAAAAATTCTCACCATCTCTGGCTATTAAAGAAATGAAAATTGAAATAACACTGAGACTGTGTCTCCCTCTAGAAAGAGGGAGATTGGATTTGATTTCATTAGTATCAAGAAATTAAAGAATAACAAAAGCCATTGAGACTTCAAGATTTTAAAAGTACACTTTTCTGTTGTTAATGATCCTGTAGACTAGTGCAAGCATTATAGAAATTACTGTGGGGAGCCCTCAAAATCTAAAACTAGAAATTCCCCTTGATGTAGCTATTCTCCTGGTTATCTTCCTGAAAGATTTAATGATATTGTATTTAGTGATAAAGTTATACTCGTGTTTATGGCAGCACTCACTATTCATAATAGCTAAATCTTGACAGCTATTTATATGCCCGTGAAGAGATAAACAGATAAAACCATGCAGTATTTGCACACAATAGAATACAACTCTGTCATTTTAATTTTTTTTTTATTTTGATCTTCTGGTACTGGGGATCACTCAGGACCTTGGGGTTGCTAGATAGGTAGGTGCTCATGCTGCTGAGCTATCTCACACCATTTGCTGATTGATTGATCAGTTGATTGACTGTTTTGGTACTGGGTCTCCTAAGCAGCTTGGACTCATAGTGACCCTCCTGTTGCAGCCTCCTCCGCACAGGGATTATATGTATGTGCCACCAAGCCTGGTTTTAGGGCTAACACTGTGTACCCATAGTTTTGGGGCTGGCACAGCATGTGGTGTCAAGGATGGAACTTGGGACCCTGCACTTGCCAGGAAGGCCCTTAGACTATAGAGCTATCTCCCCAGCCATACCCTCCCATGACAAAGAATAAATTAGACTCATTCTTAGGAAAATGAGTGTAGTTTGAGACTATAATATTAAGTGAAATAAATCAAACACAAAAGCTTAAATATTACATGGTTTTATTTATGAGAAACACACACACAAAATAAACACCAAAACAAATGATTGGTAAAAGGAAGCAGGGGGATAGATGTTTTGCAAAAGTAAAGAACCAAGAGATGAAGGAAGTGGAGAATGAGAGTATGAAAAGTAGAATTAAATCGTGTTGTGCTCCTCTACTAGCTCCCTAGGAGGTGTGTGATCATTCTGTGCTACAAATGCCTAATGATAAAGAATTAAACGGGATGAAAAGATAAAACTGAATCGATAAACAGTTCAATCAAAATGAGTTCTAGTGCTGTTCGTGACCTCCAGCAGGAAAAAAGGAAGCGCCGGCTAAGCTCCCGTTTGCTGCGCATGCGCAGGCGGGTGTGGGTGCCAACGTGGTTTTCTCGGCTGCAGCGTTTCACGGAGCAAGACGCCTCTTCCCTCTCTGGATCACAGTCGCAAGCTGCTGGCCTAGAGTTCGTCTTCCACCTTATTCAGTTATGTTCTCACCACACACTCACACAGTGAGGGGAACGCCTGAACAAAGTTTTGAGTCCAGGAAGCAGGTCAACCCTCACAATCTGGCCTTAGTTTATTCAGTTGCTTGTTGTCTTCGTGTTTCTTTAATATATAGTGGTTAGGAATATAGGGTGAACAATGACGTCCTCAGCTGAAATCTTAAACCCTATACTATTAGTTCTTAGCGTTCTTTAGTGAGTTAAGCAACTGGTAAAGACTTTGTAGCTTAATTCCTTCATCTGTAAAATGGTAATCATTCTACATTATTACCTGGATAGCTCATTGGAAAAAGTGGACCACAGTGGTTAGACCTGTGTAGACTCTTGGCTCTACCTGGCACACACTTTGCAAACATCAAGGAGGACTGTTATGATTATCATACTGTTGTTGGCCATTTCTTAAAATAAGCATCTTGGCCTCTTGAAGGCTGTTCCTTCTGCGAGGCATGTTATTTAATTTTTCTGGGCCTGCTAAAGTCTTTCCTATTCCTGTAGCTCTAATTCTAAGACATATTCTCATAATCTTTCCAATCGTTTAAGTAGTGGAACTTTTCTGCCCTTCACACCCTATTGTAGTCTCCTTTCTCTGGAGATTCAAGTTTCAGATATATCCCTTATTAACCCACTACCACAGATTAGCAATTCTTTAGTTTGAAATGCAGCTGAACGTCATACAGACTAGAGTTTATGGATGTCTCATGGCAAACCAAACCAGAGAAAACAAAGACGTAGGTAGGTACCTGCTTTGCACTGCAGTCATAGGGCAAGCTTAGCTCAAGGTTTAGTAAATTAAAAGGACATCAGGTGATTCTGAACCTTCTTCTTTAAATACAAGTTAAACTTATATATAACTTATATATCAGTTAATATTATGAATATGCTCACTTCTCCAAGCCCAGGTACATGCCTGCCATTGTCAACAAATGGCTGACTATTTCACTGATTACCCAGTGATATGGCAGCAGGCACCAGGGCTCAGATTTAGCCACATTCAACAAGAGGCTTGATCGATACACTTGAGCACTGTGGTAGGTGATACTAGTTGTACAATTCAATTCCTCTCAGCCTGGGCAAATCTTTTTTTTTTTTTTTTTTTTTTTTTTTAAGTTTTCCTGTGGAAATAAAGATCTGAGTGAAATATTCAACCTTCCTTTTTTCTTGTTTTTGTTCAGTGCATGCACCAGTTAACTTCTCCACATAGATTTGCATCTCCTATAAGCATCATGTTGCAAATAAAAATCTAAGGCTATTAAGAACCATCTTTTATGAAGAGCAATTGCAATGCATGAGTTTTAAAAAACAAATATAACTTTCTCTTCTGGGGATTTATTTTGGCTCCTATAATTTGTGATCTCAGGATTCAAACAAAGATATTGTTTTAAACCTATTTGGTTTGGCTATTATTCATACTGGAAATTTCACAATGAATTTAATTTCTTCTGAGAAAGATAAAAAGTACTTTATTCTAACAATTCAAAATCTAAGCAATTAAATTGTTACATGTTTCATGGGATTTTTCCAGTTATGATATACCTTATCTGATGGTTCACATACAATTAACTAATTTTATTTATGTGCTATTTAATCTCATCCATATTTAAATTAATATATACATGTCATACATAAATTTTGTTATGTACAATATGTTTATATAATTATGCAGTTAATGCTTTTTTATTTGATGGTGGCAGATGATGTATACTTTGATTACTTGAAAAAGTATTACACACTAGTATTTTTTATGCCCTCAAAATTTAGGGAAGTTAAACTTTATTGATATAATATAGTATAGAATATTATTAAAGTATATAACAATTTAAGAACATCATATTTTTATTCTAGAACTGTGGTATTAAACATACCTTTTAAGTGCTCCTTTTTCTAACCATAATAGGAAATAGTATCTCCTTTAAGTTAATTGATCTTACTGAAGGCATCTGTTCCAAAATAAAAAAGGTTGCACAAGTCAGAGAATTCTCAGTTGCTGCTGATGCATGAATCTTCACACTGGTCAGCTGACAACTCACAGCTACCGTGAAAGAATGAGCTGAAGATGTAAGGAGGAAGGAGAGCCCTGTGTTCCAAAGCTTGACATATGAAGACAATGTTGGGGTGAGACGTCCAAGGTAGATGTCCTTGGCAGCACACAACAAAGCCTGTGTATTAGAAGCTTATTGTAGTATGCTCTAGACTGGACCTGGACATATTAGACACAAGGATCTATGAGCAAGGAACATATGAGCATACAACTGGAGAATTTGATGGCTAAATTTTACATTAAGTTGAATTTTAAATGATGATTTTTAGTAACAATGAATTAGTGATTGCTTCCATTATTCCCTCCAGACAGTTCACTATTTTAGTTAAATAATGTATTCAATTTCCAAGTAGCCCATATATATATATATATATATATATATATATATATATATAATATATATTATATACCTCCAACATACTGTATATATGTATATATCTCCTTTGGCTATTATTTCTTCATCTCAAAATAACATACGGTTTTGGTTAATTTCTGTACAATATTCTTTTGTTTTTGTGAGTATCTTCCCCAGACCTATTCCTTAATGGCTTGGTTTCACTTTTGTTTATCTACTTCTTTTATACATCCACTTTGAAGTAACTTAAAAATTAATGTGAGCTGCTGAGCTAGCTCAACAGACTAAGTGCCTGCTTGGGCAAGCATAGGCACCAGTATTCGATCCCTGGCACCACATACTGCACTGGCCTGCCCCCAGGTGTGCTGAACGAGCCACAGAGACTAGGCGTGGTAATGTATATCTGTAATCGTGCTGAGGAGGCTGAAAAAAGTTAACTTTGGGAATTTTATAAGTTCTACTGGTTATGTGAACACTTTTGTTTGCTACATTTATAAGATCAAATATGCCCCTTTTGTTGCTCTAGGTGAGGAGGTTCTTGATATTACTTTCCAATAATTATTTAAAGAATATTTAGATATAAGAGCAGAAACTCTGAGGCACAACTTTACTGAGTAGGGTTTAGCAATGTTTTGAGGACATTTAAAAAAAAAAAGTTAAATATGTACGACATACGAGGCAAATATAAAGTAGGAAGTGGAGTCTCATTAAATGACCAAAAGTTTGGATTATTTTTTCTTCTAAGAAATTAATTTATTACCAATTGTAATGCTTTGGATGTTGGAAAACATACTTCATATCAAATGAAGCTTATATCATGCCAGCAGAAATGTAAATTAGAAAGTCTTTACCGTTTCTAAGTTTATGGTAATATGACCAAGAATTGAAAGTAGCTACATCTGACTACTGCTTCACCAGTTACTTGAGAAGAGGTATTGGTCTAATTCTACCAATGAATCTCCATTTGTCATTTAAAATAGTAAATGCTTAGGGGATGTCATGGTTTGTGTCTAGGCGTCTCTCCAAACCCTCACATAGACATGGGGTGGATTCTGGAGTTTGTGATTAATTCATGATCCAATACTGGGATCATGGATGTGAGTGGTCTTGGGATTATAGTTGTGAATGCTGCACCCTTGTGTAACTTGAATGCAATGTAAGGAAAAGAGAGAGACTGCTCTCTGCCGCTGCTCCTCCCTTTTTTGCTCTTGCTATTTTACTGTTTTCTACCTCCATGAACTACTGTCCTTTGCCATCTGTCACCCTGCCTTGGAATTAGCTGATGATGGACTGAAACCTCCACAAACTTTGAGCTAAATAAACCTTTTTTTCCTCTTAACTGAGCATGTCAGATATTTTGTCCCAACAATAAGAGAAAAGTAACTAAAGTAACTAAGACAGAATTTATCTGAACAAAGAGTAACTGAATACGGGCAATCACCTGTCTTTTGCAGACCAGAATAATTAAGGCTAATCATATGACCAAACCTTTTGGGATTGACTAGAGTTTTCAAAGCTAGTTGAGGTTCATGGTACATTATGAGTCCTGAGCGTTTATTATTCCTGTCACTAATAGATAAGAAGAAAGCAAAATAAGCTACAGGTTAACCAAACAGTGAAGGTAGAAGAAAGTCCAGTATTATCTGATTCTTTTCAAAATTGTACTGCTCTTCCAAAATTACTAAAGAAGTCAGGATTACATTGTGTAGGGTGACACTCATCGAGAGCCTGTAATCCCAGATAGTTTGGAGAATGAGGCAAAAGAATCACAAGTTTAAGGACAGCTACATCCACTTTCTCAGACCCTGCTTCAAAATAAAAGTTGTAATAAGGAATGAAAGTAGGGTTGGGGAGATAGCTCAGAGGTCTAAGTGCTTGCCTGGTAAGCACAACGACCAGGATTTAATCCCTAGTACTGCATGCTGTGCCAGCCCCATAGGGGTGTGGTGGCACACACCTGTCATTTCAGCTCTCAGGACACTAAAATAGGAGGATCACTATGTGCCTGAACTGTATAGGAGGACCCTGTACCGGATACACAAATTTTAAAAAGAAAGAAAGAAAACGTAGAAAAAAAAAATAAAGACATAGATCAATGATTAAAAATTTGGGATAAGATATGGTTTATATGTTAGTATAAAAGAGTAATATGACACTAAATTTTATGCACAAATATATACTCTGAGAAGATCTAAAATTTGTGCAGTTTATATGTATTTTCTTAAAGTGCTATTCTTAAATTGATGTTACATCAAAGTCCATGCTGTTTTAAGGTGAAGGAAATATGGCAATTTAATGGTATTAAAATGATAGAAGCTATCATCCTATGTCATTGTTGTTACTCGTAGAGTAAACCTTTGAATTATTTATATTTACCTTGCCATCCCTTCCAAAGTATGGAGTAAGTTTACTGAGGGAAGAAATCTCAAGAACAATGTATGAATAAACAACTATCTACGTACATAAAACAGTTCCATCATAAATCCTTGTTTAGGAGTTAGGAGGAGGTGACAGCTCTTTAAAAAACAAGGAAATTGAACTTCCTGTTCCAGCCCAGCTGAAACCCCACCGCTGGGAGCTGAGCCTGCACACCCACCGCGGGTAAGCCCCTGCACCCCTTTGCCCCACCTCTGCGTTCCCGCAACTAACTTCCTGTTCCAGCCCAGCCCAAACCCCAACGCTGGGAGCTGAACCCGCCTGCCGGCTGGGTCAGGATCCTTGGCCTGCCTTCCCTTTCCCCGTCCACCCCCCCCCC
>PVJA010046235.1:0-15227 GCA_004027025.1 Myocastor coypus | reverse complement strand
AAACTCGCACCAATCCTCCTGCCTCAGCCTCCCGAGTGCTGGGATTACAGGCGTGCGCCACCACGCCCAGCACTTCTTCTTCTTATTATTTTTTTTTTTGGTGAAACCAGGGTTCAAACTCATGACTTTGCACTTACCAGGCAGGCACTTGTGCCACAGAGCTATCTCCTTGTGCCAAGCTCCCCCCACCCCCCGCCTTTTTTTTTTTTTTTTTTTTTTTTGAGACATGGTCTCACTATGCAGTTCAGGCTGGCCTTGAGCTCACTTTTGTATCCCAGGCTGGTCCCAAACTCACACCGATCTTCCTGCCTCAGCCTCCCAAGTGCTGGGATTACGGGCGTGCACCTCACTCAGCTTAAATCTTTCTTTTTAAAACTATCAAATTATACTTGGTACTTTCACCCTCTCCCCATTGAATGCTCTAAGCATTTGCTCTACCACTGAACCCCCCTTTTTTAACAGGGGAGCCAGCAATACCCCTCCATATTTTATTTTATTTTATTTTATTTTTTTTTTTGTCTTTTTTTGAGACAGGGTCTCCCTATGCAGTTCAGGCTGGCCTTGAGCTCACTTTTGTAGCCAAGGCTGGTCTCGAACTCACACCGATCCTCCTGCCTCAGCCTCCCGAGTGCTGGGATTACAGGCGTGCGCCACCACGCCCGGCTACGTGCGCCACCACGCCCGGCTCATATTTTATTTTTATTTTTATTTTTATTATTTTTTGTGGGACCAGGGTTTGAACTCACGACCTTGGACTTGCCCAGCAGGCACTTGTGCTTCAGAGCTATCTCCTCAGCCCCCTGCTCCATATTTTTTTTAATACTGGGAATCAAACCAAGGACCTCACCCTCGCCAGACAGGTGCTATACTGCTGAGCCATATCCCCAGCCCTAACCCCCTACTCCTCCCTTTTTGGCGGTAGCTTTTCCTCTTGACTTCAGGTCCCCTATAGCATGCTGACTGGAGAATGCTGCAGTCTGTCCTCTCTGGACAAAGAGCCTCAGAGGGCATCGAGGCCTGATCTCCTTAAATTATTGATGACAAGTTTAATGCTAGTCCAAGGCATTCTGTGAAAGGTGTGGATTTGCACCATGCTCTGGAGCCAGTAGTGCCTATGTTTGAGGCTGGCGGAGTCAGAATGTGGAACCCAACCCAGGAGGGCTCCATTCCTTGGTAAATACTCAATTGAATATATCTGAGGGATTGGAAGCCAGGGTGATTGTGGCCAATTCAGTAACTTGAGCCCCAAGGGAGGACATAGGCCACAGCTGTGCTGAGCAGAACTGCCCGGACGGCCGACTTGGCCATCCTGCTTCGAAGCAGAACACAGCATTCTCCTTACCACAGCAACACATTCTCCTAACCGTTGCTGCTCTGTCAGAAATGGTACTCTGGGGCGGTTACTCAGCACATCTGTGGTCCATGGGAAGCCTAGAGAGCAGGTGGAAGTTGTTTCAGTGAGTTTAGGTAATGTGGTCAAGAGCCATGATCAGCACCGTATAGAGCTGGGATTGGAACTCAGGCTGGCACCGAGCCCCACCTTTGGGGCAACCTCAGAGGCTGCCTGCAAGTAGAGAAAGAGCTGCGGAGCACAAGCAGGTGAGGATGAAGGGGACACACCTCACGCCAGCACATTCCCACACAGTGCTGTGTCCCACCAGAGCATATCACTTGCATGATCCAGAAGGGCTTCTTTCGTTTCAGAACTTTTGTTTATTTATTTATTTGTATGGCCGACTCAGCCTGCCCTGAGGGCAGGGCTGGCGCAGCATGTCGTGCCCGGGATCGAACCGCAATCCCTGAAGCCGCCAAGCTTTCCCAAGCAGGCGCTTTAGACCACTGAGCTACCTGCCCGGGCGCCCAGAAGGGCTTCTTTATGCTGTTAAAGACGAGCAAGTTGGTTTATACTGCTCTTTAACTTGCCTTCCACGTTTCAAGTTGTCATCGGACCAGGCAGCCTAGGAAAGCTCCTTTCTAGAATTAAAATACCTGTAAGTGACTGTCATTATGAAAGTGGGCCACAGATGTACAGAGAAGTGGGTGCACCCTCCCGACCCATCTTTCTCTCCCAGCATAGCCCTATGTGATGGTCTCTTAATTATTCTCACCGAGGCTCTACTATGTGCTGCTAAGACAGCTAGAAAGCCCTTCTCAGGTGTCTGAATGGAAATCTGGGCTAGCCATCAGGTAAATAATTATTTGGGTTTTCAGCCAACTTTCATGGAATTTTTGTGTGCTGAGGGCGCTGGCGAGCTAGGAAGGGCAGAGCCAGCGGTCCCTGGCCCAGGGAACTCATCCTGGGTTTCATGTTCCTGTGAGCCAGGAGTGCAGTGGGGATCTCCGTGAACAGGACAGGCCACAACTGTTAGCACTGTTTAAAGACTATGAAAGCAGGCATGGTGGCACATACCTGTAACCCCAGAACTCGGGTGGTTGAGACAGGAGGATTACTGTGAGCTCAAGGCCAGCCTGTACTAAGTGATGAGACGCAGGGAAACAAAGAGTAAACTTTGAAAATGTCCCACGGGGGCCAGCAAGATGGCTCAGTGGTCTAAAGCTTAGGCAAGCTTAGGTAGCCGCAGGGATCACAGTTCGATCCCCAGCACCACATGCTGTGTCAGTCCCACCCCCAGGACAGGCTGAGCCGGCCATAATAAAAAGAAAATGTGGCACAAATGACACCTATGTAGTTAGGTACTTGTCAAAGAAGTCACATAGTGTAAAGAAGAGCTCTTCATAGGCAACTCAGGCTAACATGGGATGGGGCAGCACAACTGCTCTAGGAGCTACCAGCAATACGTGTTGTTTTATCTCATTTTGATTGCCAAGAGCTCCCTGGGTAGCATTTGTAAAATGTTTTGTGTGTCCAGGGCATGTACCAGGTCAGTCAGCAATTCTGCTGCTTCAAAAATCAGTTTGTAAAAAGCCGGGCCTGGTGGCACATGCCTGTAATCCCAGCACTCGGGAGGCTGAGGTAGGAGGATTGGTGCGAGTTCGAGACCAGCCTGGGCTACAAAAGTGAGCTCAAGGCCAGCCTGAACTGCACAGTGAGACCCTGTCTCAAAAAAATCAGTTTGTAGGGCCGGCCAGATAGCTCAGTGGATTAAAGCACCTGCTTAGGGAGATGCATGCTGTGCCGGCCCTGCCCCACTGAGATTGGATGTGGTGGCACACACCTGTAATTCCTGCGCTGGGGAGGCTGAAAATAGGAGTATTACTGTGAATCCAAGCTGCATAGTGAGGCCCTTTTAAATACATTTAAAAAAAAAAATTGGCTTGTATTCAATTTCACCAGCACTGCATTTTCCAAGTGGAAGAAATTAAATTTAAATTTGTGCTTGGTGCAGGGTCTCCCTAGCTTGGAGGCAGGGCTGGAACAGTATGTGGTGCCAAGGACTTGTACCTAGTTGTGCCAGGCTGGCACACTTAGACCACTGAGCTATTTCCGTGGCTCCAAAATGGGAGGACTTAACACTGTAAGAAGATTTACTCTACAGAGAAGATTCTGGGGTAGGGCTGGAACACAGGTTTCTCACACCCAGTCTGTGCCTTTTCTATTATACCTCTGTAATGCATCTGAAGGCACCAAATGTGTGGTCATTAATCTTGGATGAACTCCCCCATGGGAGGCTAAACCTGGGCCTTATACGTGCTAAGGAAGTGCTCTCAACCACTGAGCCACAACCTTTGTGTGGGTCTTTCAGGGTTGATTTATTATTATTTATTATTATTATTTTGGCTTCTTGAGATAGGGTTTCCCTATGTACTTCAGGCTGACCTTGAACTTGCAAGTCCTGGTTGCCCTCATACTAATGGTAACGTTCCTGCCTCAGTGTCTCAAGTGCTGAGGTTTGCGCCACTATACCGCGATTACAGGTGCGCACCACCACACCCGGCTCCTCCAGGTCTGATTTTATCATCTGGATAAATGCTATGCGGCAGACATTCACAAGTGGATAGATTTGCTCACTGTAGTTGAGAAATAGTTCACCGACAAGACAGATATCTAAACTGATACTTTAGGGGGCCCAGCGGGATGGCTCAGTGATCTAAAGCGCCTGTTTGGGAAAGCTTGGGCAGCTTCAGGGACCGCGGTTAGATCCCTGGCACCACAAGCTGCGGCCAGCCCTGCCCTCGGGGTGGGCTGAGCCGGCCATAAAAATGAGTGAATAGACAAACAAAGGTTCTGAAACAAGAAAACAAAACAAAACAAAACCCTGATACTTTACGCCCTGAAAAGGGTCCGTAGCTGAGGAAACTTGGAGAAGGGCACCAAAGGGAGTAGGAACATGGTAGAGAGGATTTCCAGCATAGAGAGAATGAAGATCATTCAAAGGAACTATCTGTATTGTTCTCCCCTCCCACCTCCCCCATGTAAAAGTCTAGGTTTCCAAGCGTTGCGGGGAAGAGCTCAAATTAGGTGTTCATCTATGGCTGGCATAGATTTATATTCAAATTCTGTTTTTACTTGTCTTTTAAGAGTCCCACCAGCCTGGGCTACAAAAGTGAGCTCAAGGCCAGCCTGAGCTGCATAGCGAGACACCGTCTCAAAAAGACAAAAAAAAAAAAAGAGTCCCAAAATCTCAGCTTCCCCATCTGCAAAATGGGGATAATAGAAACGTTGTACCGAGGCTGAAGCGAAGATAAAGACACCCCCAGCACCTCGGGTCCTCAGCCTCGGGCGGCTGCTACCCGGGCCACTGCTGAACGCTGCTTCCCCGCAGCAGGCACCAACCTGGCCGGGCGCCCGGTGCGGGAGGCGGGGCGCCCAGAGCGGCCGCGGGTCGGGTTCATAACTGCGACTCCGGCGCCGGGGCCGCCCACCCGGGTCCCCGAGGCTCCCACTCCGCGCGTCCCGCCGAGGCCGCTACCGGCGCGCGCACCCACGCGGGGGGACCACAGTCGGGCCTGGGGGCGGAGACTGCGCCCCGGCCGCCCGCATCCCTCGCCGAGGCCCGGAAGGCGCCGCTCGCGCTTCCGTCTCCGCCGGGCCTGCACCGAGGGCGGAGCCGCGGCCCGAGGACGCAACGCGAGCGCAGTTCCGGCGAGGAGGCCGCGCCAGTGACAGCGATGGCGGCGGAGTCGGCGCTCCCGGTGGTGGAGAAGCTGCAGGCGCGCCTGGCCGCGAACCCGGACCCCAAGAAGGTGGGCGGTGGGGCGCGGCCAGCGGGCGTTGGGCGCGGCGGGGCCGTAACGGCCGCGGGCGGCGGGCCGGGCTCGGGCGAGCGCGGGGCGACCGTGAAGTTCGGCCCGGACCGGCGGCGGGGCCCGGTCGGCTGCTTCCGTGGCGGCGGCGGCGGCGGCTCGGCCGAGGCAGGCGCGGGCCCGGGCGGGCGGCAGGGACGGAGCTGCGCCCGGGACCCTACCGACCTGGCCGCCGCGGGCGATCATTGCCAGGCGCGCTCGGCTCGCCTCGGCTCTTTTGGAAACTCTTCTTCGGGGCCGCTCTCCCCGGGCCGCACGCGCTGTCGCCGGCCTCCCCGGCTGTCGGCGAGGCGGCGGGCGCTACGCGGCTTCCGGGCGGTGCACTGGGGAGAAGCGCAGCGGCGCGATGCGCGGCCGGCACCCCCGGCCGAGGAAGGGTCTCGGCGGGCCGGGAGCTCCGGGGACAGGGGTGGAAACAGGGCGCGTTGCGTGCACAGGGGGCGGGGGCCCCCGCTGAGCCTGTCTCTGCTTCCACTTCTTCCTGGAGCTAAACCCGAGAATCAGCAGGATGGAGAATCAGCAGGATGGAAGTGCTCGGCAGATGTTAATCATTTTTCCAGAATGTTTTCGTGAAGGGCCCTTTTGCTTTGCTTGTTCCTAACCTGGCATAGGGTGGTTTGTTTCCAGAAGTTGCACACAGCCTCTCAACCATCAGGTTCCTGTCTAACTCATTCATAACTAGCTCAGAGATCCACTTCTTCAGGAAGCCATGGTATAAATATGTGAAGACATAAACGCTTGCTTGCTTTTCTTTTCTTTTTCTTTCTTTCTTTCCTTTCTTTTTCAATGGTGTACCTATTGGCCAGACATATTTACAAGTTTCTTTTTACAATAACTCTTTGTATACATCTGTTAAATGGTCATTATTTCTGAGTTCTAGTGTGTTTTCCAGAACACTGTAGGATTTGTAATTGACTTTTTTTTTTTTTTTTTTGTCTTTTTGAGACAGGGGTCTCACTATGCATGTGCCGTTCAGGCTAGCCTTGAGCTCACTTTTGTAGCCCAGGCTGGTCTCAAACTCGCACTGATCCTCTTCCTCGGCCTTCCAAGTGCTGGGATTACAGGCATGTGCCACCACACCTGGCTGTAATTGATTTTTAAAACCTTAAAAGCGGTATTATATAACCAGCCTCATTTCGTCTTTATTTCCACTAGATTTAAAAAAATGTTCTATATCTATTGCTATTTTTCCACAAGGATTTAATTTTTGAAAAAGCTTTTCTAGTAGTTGTTATATGTGAAATATCAAGTCAGAGAAAGGTTCAAGTATATACACATCAACTATTAGTGCTTTTTAAAAAAGCATTCATGCTTTCCCTTCTCAGGTAGGAAATTACCCTAGGGTTGGGAGACATAGTTGAGTGGAGTCGTGCTTGCCTGGCATGCTTGAAACCATAGGTTCACCCCCCTGGCACTGTGAAAAACAGAAAATCATCATAAATTCTTGGCTTTGGTTGGTGAAGTGAACATAATGCAGAAGAGAAAATGTTGGTAGATCAGTTTTTGCGAAGGGCATGATAGTTGACATTCACAAATGAGCTAACTGCAGAGGGAAAATTGCAAGCTGGCACGCTGGCTGCCTCCTTTTCAACCTTCTGTTAACCCAACAAGCTCTCACAGGTTGTTCTTGAAATTGCAAGATGATTATAGAGCAGTATTGAATTTCCACCAAATCTTGCTTTCAGACCCTTAATAACCAGAGATCAGTTTCCACACTTGTGTTCGTGGATCTTCTGCTATTAAACATTGGTGTTTAACTCTTTTCACCTACTGACATGGGAGAGAAAGGTATCAGGCAAAGCAGGGCCATTTGGTCTCTATTGGAAATGATTTCTCAGATGGTAACCTCTGTGTTAAATTGTTTTTTTTATTTTATTATTATTATTGTTATTATTATTATTATTATTATTATTTTTTCTTGTTTTAGAACCTTTTGTTTATTCACTCATTCTTTTGGTCGGCTCAGCCTGCCCCAAGGGCAGGGCTGGCGCAGGATGTGGTGCCAGGGATCTAACCGTGGTCCCTGAAGCCGCCCAAGGTCTCCCAAGCAGGCGCCTTAGACCAGTGAGCCATCCCGCCGGGCCCCTGTTTCCTTATTTATTTATTTATTTATTTATGTTCTTGTTTCAGAACCTTTGTTTATTCACTCATTTTTATGGCCGGCTCAGCCCACCCCAAGGCTGGCACAGCATGTGGTGCCGGGGATCGAACCGCGGTCCCTGAAGCCGCCCAAGCTTCCCCAAGCAGGCGCTTTAGACCACTGAACTATCCTGCTGGGCCCATCCTTTTTTTAAAATTATTATTATTATGGCTGGCTCAGCCTGCCCTGGGGGGTGGGGCTGGCACAGCATGTGGTACCGGGGATTGAACAACGGTTCCTGCAGTTGCCTAAGCTTGCCAAAGCAGGTGCTTTAGACTGATGTCACCGTCACTGGCCCTCTGTGTTACATTTTGAATGGTCAAACTACTAAGAACAGAGATTGACAGTTGGAAAACTAGGGGCCGACATTGAGAACATTTTTGATGGGTGGGTTAGGGTAGCGTGCAGGAGACAGTCAAGCTTGTACGCATGTACCTGATAGTGCTCGGTGGTCTGCTCTCAGTTCTGGTACCTAGGTTGTCCTTGTTACTACATCAGACTTGCTTGCTATTTATTTATTTATTTATTTATTGTATTTTTGAGACAGGGTCTCACTATGCAGTTGAGGCTGGCCTTGAACTCACTTTTGTAGCCCAGGCTGGTCTCGAACTCACACCAATCCTCCTGCCTCAGCCTCCCGAGTGCTGGGATTACAGGCGTGCGCCACCACGCCCGGCAATTCACTCATTTTTATGGCCGGCTCAGCCCGCCCCGAGGGCAGGGCTGGCGCAGCATGTGGTGTCGGGGATCGAACCGTGGTCCCTGAAGCCTCCCAAGCTTTCCCAAGCAGGCGCTTTAGACCACTGAGCCATCCTTCCGGGCCCCATACATCAGACTTTCTGGGATTTACTGAAATAGTGATGAAGTCTTTCTCTTCTGTTAGTCTAAGTCAGTTTGAAAGTCTTGAGGGCCTCAGTACTGTCGCTTCAGACATTCCTACTAACTCCACTGGAGAGGTGGCATTCCTTTTCCCCTGAGTGCTAGGTTGTAAGACAGAACTGTTGGCTTCTGGCCCCATGGTTCTTGTGTCACCTGGTAGAGTGTCCCCTTGGTGATGTACTTTACCACTTGGACTTTAGATTTTGCTGTTTGTTTGGTACTGGGAATCAGATTCAGGACTGCAAGCTTACCAGGCAGGTGCTGTGTTTCTGAACTGCATCCCCAGCCCATCACGTGGACTTTAAACTGACAAAGCAGCCTAATAGGAGGAGAGGCTCCTCTGCCTTGTTCCAAGGATGCTGTGAGGTAGGTACTTGAGTTGCTCTATTTTCTCTCCTCGAGGATGCTGTTAGTTATAACTGCTTCTCAGCCTGTTTGGTGAGTTCTATACCCTCGGTGGGGGCTCTGTTTTAATATCTCTAAAATGGGGAAAATACCCACTTCGGAGTAAGGATCAAGTGAAGTAACTAGCTATTTGATACCTTCTTAGTAATTCTGACTTTTCCGTTAAGAAAGGAAGTTGGCATCAATCTGTGTACCCACAGCATGGGCAACAAATATACATAAACTTTTTTTTTTCTGAGTTGAATGATGGTAGGGGTGGAATTTGAGGAAGCTGATTTTCACTCAACTATGAAGTTCCACCATCTCTGGATATAGCATTTAGCCTCTTTTTTTTTTTAGAAATTTTTATTTTATTTTTTTCTTGTTTCAGAACTTTTGTTTGTTTGTTTATTTTTATGGCCAGCTCAGCCTGCCCTGCGGGCAGGGCTGGTGCAGCATGTGGTGCTGGGGATTGAACCATGGTCCCTGCAGCAGCCCAAGCTTTCCTAAGAAGGCGCTTTAGACCACTGAGCCATCCTGCTGGGCTCCAGCACTTAGCCTCTTGTTCCCAAGCAAGATCATTACCTGTGATCCAACTGCTCTGCCCAGGTAATTATGGAGGTACAATGAGCAGAAACCTGTCCCTGTCACTCCACTTATTCTCAGTATGTCATATCAAGTATAGCATAAGCTGTAGATGGAGAAAAGAGATCTTGTTTCTTTTTTTTTAATTTTAATTTTAATTTTAATTTAATTTAATTTTTTTTTTTTTTTTTTTTTGGGACCAGGGTTCGAACTCACGACCTAGCACTTGCCCAGCAGGCACTTGTGCCTCGGAGCTATCTCCCCAGCCCCTTTCTACTTTTTTTTTTTTTTTTTTCTTCTTTTTTTTAGAATTTTTTTTTAAAATAATTTTTATTTTTATTTATTTATTATTTTTTTTCTTGTTTCAGAACCTCTATTTGCTCATTCACTCATTTCTATGGCCGGCTCAGCCCGCCCTGAGGGCAGGGCTGGCACAGCTTGTGGTGCTGGGGATCGAACCGCGGTCCCCGAAGCCGCCCAAGCCTTCCCAAGCAGGCGCTTCAGACCACTGAGCCATCCCGCCGGGCCCCTAGAATTTTTTATTTTATTTATTTTTTTCTTGTTTCAGAACCTTTGTTTGCTTATTCACTCATTTTTATGGCCTGCTTAGCCCACCCTGAGGGCAGGGCTGGTGCAGCATGTAGTGCCAGGGTATTGAACTGTGGACCCTGAAGCCACCCAAGCTTTCCCAAGCAGGTGCTTTAGACCACTGAGCCATCCCACCGGGCCCAGAGATCTTGTTTCCTGAAGATAAAACAAGTATCTTTTTTGAACTATCTGTGCATTGTAGCACTCCCTGTGTTGTACATTTTTTTTTTTTTTTTTTTGGGACCGGGGTTCGAACTCACGACCTTGCACTTGCCCAGCAGGCACTTGTGCCTCGGAGCTATCTCCCCAGCCCCTGTTGTACATATTTTTATATGCACAGGAACATTCCTAGACAGAGCTAGTGGCTGGTCATGACTTCCGGTAGAAATAGAAGTAGGAGTTGACTAAGCAATATTGAGTTGAGAATCAAGGGTGGGACAGGTAGAGCTGTCGGCTGGAGGATGAAATGATTAACAGTCAGTGTGTTGCGCCGCGGGCACCGTGAATAAGGACTGCACAGAGTTGGCTCTGAATCATTGTGGCCTGGGAAGCAGAGCTGGGATCCAGCTCCTTGTCATGCAGATGAGGTGACTAAGGTTCAGAGAGGTTACTGACTGGCATAGGATCACCTGGTGAGCAGGTACCAGCTGACCTGAAGCCTGACTCTGATTCTGAAACTCTTAACTCTACTAGACCAATTTTGACCTAGTTTTAGTGACTATAGAAAGGAAGCATGGGGTTGGGGATGTGGCTCCGTGGCACAAGGTGCTTGCCTGGCAAGTACAAGGTCATGAGTTCAAACTCTAGTCCTGCAAAAGAAAAAGGAAATGTGGACAGACCCAGATCTCTTTTTCTAATCTACCCAAGCCTGTTCATAAAGAGCAAAGTTTTGACGCTAGCAGTTCATAATCATTCTTGGCTTACTACTTGTATTTAAAAATCCTGTGTTAAACACTATGTCCCTTCTGGACACATGGCACTGTGTCCTGACACAGTGTGCTTCCTTTTACTGTCCTCTGCGTCTGTCCATGGGCTACTTTCTTGAAGTTGGGAACTTCCTCATAAATACTCATTCAAAACTGGGGCTGAGCTGAGCATGGTGACACATACCTGTAATCCCAGCACTGGGGAGGCTGAGACAGAACTGCTGTGAGTTCAAGGCCAGTCTGGACTACATAGTGAGGCTCTTTCTCCAAATTAAATAGGAACCAGAAAACTAAAAAATAGATAAGTAAACAGATGTGGGGCTGACAGTTGCTGATGACTTGATGCCTTTTATCAGCATTTGGAGGCTTTGATTTTTCTCCTCGGCACCTTACCACCCTGTGATACAGAATAGCAGTCAAAAGCATGAATTCTGAAGCCACAGGCTCAAGTGAGTCCTTCCCTGCCGCCTCCCTGGGGCAGGTAGCATAGCTTCTGTGAGCCTGCTCTCACACTTGTGAAAGAGATGCTTACTGTACCTGTTCCTGCAAAGCAGGTAGCAGGGCAAGTGTTTAACCATCAGAGAGCCTTATTCCAGTGATCCCCTGCTCCCTGTACTGGGGATTGAACTCAGGACCCTGTGCTTGCCAGGCCAGTGCTTATTCCTCTGAGCTATCTCCCTGGCCCACAGTGAATTTGACTTTATAGAAATTAATATTTGTTTTATTCTGTCTGCAGCTGTTGAAATATTTGAAGAAACTTTCCACCCTACCTATTACAGTAGACATTCTTGCGGTAAGAATTATGTATTTTATCCCTTGTCCTTCCCACTGGAGAGTATACAGGAAGCTTTAGAAAATGGGCTTGGGACGTGAGAGGAACCAGATCCAAAATCTACATGTCTTAGGATTTTTTTTTTTTTTTTTTTAATGAAATCTCCAGAGTAAGCAAATCCATTGACTGATAGAAAATAGATGAGTGGCTGTGGGGCTGGGGGAACTGAGGCCAACAGAGCCTATTTAGGGTAGTGGAAATATTCCAGAATTAGATTATGGTAGTGGTGGTGCACTGTTAGGAGTGTCCTGGAAGCCACAGAGGTACATATTTAAATGGTTAAAATGGCAAGGTTAGCTGGGTGTGGTGGTGCACATCTGTAATCCCAGCACTGGGAGAATAAGGCAAGATGATCCACATGAACTTGAGGCTAGCCTGGGCTACATAGCAAGACTGTCTTAAAACAATAACAAGGACAGCAAAGTGGCAAATTTAATGTTGAGGGCGTGATTGTTTTGGGGGGTAGGGTGGGGGTTTGCTGAGGAGTAAATCCAGGGCATGCAAGGCAAGTGGTCTGCCTCTGAGCAGTACCTGCAATCCTGTTACATAATTTTATTTGAAAATTAAAATGAATGGAAAGAACATTGGTAAGGTTCAAATCAAGTTAAATGTATGTATTTTCTTTTTTTTTTAAAAGAATTTTTTATTTTATTTATTTGTTTTTTTCTTGTTTCAGAACTTTCTTTGCTTATTCACTCATTTTTATGGCCGGCTCAGCCCGCCCCCAGGGCAGGGCTGGCGCAGCATGCGGTGCCGTGGATCGAACCATGGTCCCTGAAGCCACCCAAGCTTTCACAAGCAGGCGCTTTAGACCACTGAGCCATTCCACCAGGCCCCAGAATGTATATATTTTCTAAAAAAAAAAAGTTATAAACTTTTATCATATTGCCTGAAAAAGAAAAAACCTGGAAACATTGGCTTCAGTATCTATTAGTCATGAGTTCAAATCCAAGTTCTATAATTTTAGGCTGTGACTCTGTAGACTGATTCTTGCCTCAGAGGCAAAGACTGAGAGAGGCCATAGGCAGAGCTTAGCATCCCCCTAATCGCCTAATCAATCCTTTGTTATTGTCTCTAAAGTTCTTAGAATGTCTGGATAAAATGTTTCTCTGAATGTTTCTTTTTTTTTTTACTATGGTGTGATTAGAGATTGGAGAATAGGCAACTAAGTAATGAATGGAAATTGCAAGGTGTGCTTTAGCAAGTATTTATTCCTGTTTTGAATGTCTGAAGGCAAGAGCCTTGTTTCCCAAACCTATGCTTGTTCAGTAACCCTCTTTCAATTGCTTTGTTACATTTGTAGGAGACAGGGGTGGGGAAGACGGTGAATAGCTTTCGGAAGCATGAGCAAGTGGGGGACTTTGCGAGGGGCCTTGTGGCCCAGTGGAAGAAGCTGGTGCCTGTGGAGCGGTAAGAGTCATCTTTTGTTTTGTGAAGTGTTTTTCTTCACCTTGTTATTTATTTATCTGTCTTTTTGAGACGGGCTCTCACTATGCAGTTCAGGCTGGCCTTGAGCTCACTT
This sequence comes from Myocastor coypus, assembly GCA_004027025.1. Taxonomy (NCBI): domain Eukaryota; kingdom Metazoa; phylum Chordata; class Mammalia; order Rodentia; family Myocastoridae; genus Myocastor; species Myocastor coypus. The sequence continues at coordinate 2,166 of PVJA010046235.1, read as the reverse complement.
TTGTAGCCCAGGCTGGTCTGGAACTTACATCGATCCTCCTGCCTTAGCCTCCCAAGTGCTGGGATTATAGGTTTTTTTTGCATTTGTGTGTGTGCACGTGCGTGTTACTGGGAAATGAATCCAAGTCTTTGATTCTTCACATTGCCTTTAATGTTGATAGAGTCCTTCTGCATTGCTCAGGTTATGCTTGAATTTGCTGCCCTTCCTCCTAAGCTTCCCAGAACGCTGCAGTTGCAGGTGGGCGCCACCACACCTGGCCGAGTTCCTCCATTTCTTTTTCTTTTTCCTTTTATTAGTGCATGGTGGTGGTACATAATGATTGCAGTCATCGTGGGGAGGTGCGACGGGGCATCTTCCCAGTGTTTAAACTTAGTTGAGTGCTTGGAGCATCAGCCTGGCGCGTCCCTACTGTGTCCTTGTTTCTGATTGGTTCTTCGTCGTCTTTTGTGAGTTCAAGGCCTGTGACTGTGAATAAAGGTGACACTGAGATTTACATCTGCTCTTACAGAAACAATGAGGCTGAGGAACAGGACTTTGAGAAGAGCAATTCGAGAAAGCGCCCTCGGGAAGCTCTTCAGAGAGAGGAGGAGGTGGAAGGGGACTACCAGGAAACCTGGAAAGCTTCCGGCAGCCGTTCCTATAGCCCTGAGCACAGACAGAAAAAACACAAAAAGCTCTCAGAGCTGGAAAGGCCTCACAAAGTGTCTCACAATCAGGAAAGGAGAGAGGAGAGGAAGAGGTGTCTCAGAGTGTCACCTGCGTACTCGTCAGACCCTGAGTCCTCTGACTATGGGCATGTCCAGTCCCCTCCGTCCTCTGGTAGTCCTCATCAGATGTACACGGACCACTACAGGTCCCCGGAGGAGGAGCATGAGCCCACTGTTCCCCATCATAAACCTGGAAAAGGCCACAGTAATGCCTTTCAGGACAGACTGGGGGTCAGCCATGAGCGACCCCTGGGTGAAACCCATGGGAAAGGGACCCTGAATCCAAGCAAAGAGCACAAATCTTCCCACAAGGAGAAACGTTGCGGGGAAGCCAAGAGTGACGAGAAGTCCTCGTTGGGCAGAGAAAAACCACACAAGTCCCTCTCCAGAGAGGAGAACCGAAGGCTGCTCTCAGGGGACAGTGCCAAGGAGAAACTGCCCTCCAGTGCCTCCAAGAAAGAGAAGGAAAGAGAAGGCAGCAGCCTCAAAAAGAAATGTTTACCCTCTGTGGAGGGCGCCTCGGACAACCACCTTAAAAAATCGAAGCACAAGGACTCAGAGAAAACCAAGTCAGACAAAAGCAAACAAAGTTCGGATGGTTTAGACTCGGGGAAAGGGATGGGAGACTCTTCCAAAACCAGAGAGAAGGTTTCTAACAACCTCAAGACTCAAGAAGGGAAAGTAAAAACCTCCAATTCAGAGAGGAAGTCATTGGGCTCACTCCCTAAAGTGGAGGAGACTGACGTGGATGATGAATTTGAGCAGCCTACCATGTCGTTTGAATCATACCTCAGCTATGACCAGCCCCGCAAGAAAAAGAAGAAGGTTGTGAAAACTTCAACTGCAGCAGCTGGGGAAAAAGGACTTAAAAAAAGCAGTTCTAAAAGCACTGGTAAAAACTTGGACTCAGTTCAGAAATTGCCCAAGGTGAATGAAAACAAATCTGAGAAGCCGCAGCCAACTGGAACCGATTCGGCCAGGCTGAGAAAGGTAACCATTTAGGCCCTGGTGGCAGCCCACGCGGGACACAGGGCCCTGCAGGGTGCGTGGAGTCCGCCCGCTGCTCCTCTCAGCGTGTGTGTATGTGGCTTGTTGAAATTCAGTTGGCAGTGGATTTCTTCCAGGTCTCACGAGCTGTTGGGGTAGATAGAAATGTTCTGAGACGTCCCAGTGTGATGGGCCCAGCTGTATGTACTCCCAGACTCCTCCAGCCTGGATATGCCTGGGAAATCTTGCTGATGCTTTCAGGAACTGACCGTAGGAAAGAGCCGGGCCGTAGGTGGGGCTCGCCATCACTGTCTCTCCTCTGCAGGTCCCCCCTGAAGCATTGCCAGTGTTGCCAGACCTCCCGTTGTCCACAATCCAGGCCAATTACCGCCCGCTTCCTTCCCTTGAATTCATGTCCTCCCAGCCAAAGCGAAAAGGTAATGTGGGTCTTTTTTTTTTTTTTTTTTTTGGT
>PVJA010046234.1:0-15217 GCA_004027025.1 Myocastor coypus | reverse complement strand
AGAAGAAGAAGAAGAAGAAGAAGAAGAAGAAGAAGAAGAAGAAGAAGAAGAAGAAGAAGAAGAAGAAGAAGAAGAAGAAGAAGATTGCTGACTACGAACAAATTCACTGACTTCAGGTAGTTTTATGTTAGAGAGAGAGAGAGACAGAAAAAGAGATTCTCAAAAGGTTAATACAAATAATTCTAAATAAATAGGGCTGATTTTATATTTGGCAGCCTTATTATTTTCTCCTACAGTGGGCATTCACGCTGAGTTAAAATATGAGGTTACAAATCCATAATTTTAACTTTGTGCTTGTAATCATTTATACTAATTTTTTTGTTTTGTTTTGGTTTTGGTTTTTATTTATTTATTTTTTTCTTGTTTCAGAACCTTTGTTTGTTTATTCACTCATTTTTATGGCTGGCTCAGCCTGCACCGAGAGCAGGGCTGGTGCAGCATGTGGTGTCAGGGATCGAAAACTGCAGTCCCTGAAGCCGCCCAGGTTTTCCCAAGCAGGCGCTTTAGACCACTGAGCCATCCCGCCGGGCCCCATTTATATTAATTTTGATGTAGCATTTCTGATACATTACATAGGCAATAGTTTTATATATGTAATAAAATTACCATAAAAGTTAATGATGCCTTGTGAAATAATAACTGTAGTTATTAAACTATAGTGAAAAAACATATACAGAGAGTAATTTAAAATTCTTTGTAACAGTATTTGACTATGGTTGCAAAAGAAAAGAATTGTTTTATTTTGTGGTACCAGGGACTGAACTCAGGACTCTGTGTTTGCAAGGCAGGTGCTTATTCTACGGAGCTATCTCTCCAGCCCAACTGTTTTTTTTGTTTGTTTATTTATTTTTTTTTTTGTTTTTGTTTTTTTAAACAGAGGCAATTACCGCAATCTTTTTTATTAGAAGTGTACAACTTTATAATTTTGGTATAGAAAACTGTCCCACCACATTGTTATTATCTAGATCCAGAAATGGAGAAAAACAGAGAGACAGACAGACAGACAGATCTTTGTAGGAAAATTTTTAGAAGGAGCTGATATGACTGATTGATACTAATGACAGTGAGCATAATTTCTAGAATTTCTACTTATGATGCCTACTTAATACAAGGAAGGGTAAGTATTATACTGTGTTCCTTAGATGGAGTGCTCATAATTAAATACATATATATGTTTCTGCACCCATCAAAGTCAATAGATAATGAAATAAAATAAGGGGGACGGGATTGTAAAATCTCAATAATGTAAGAAAATAAGAAAGTTACTGTTATATAAAATCTGACTTATTTTTCAGGTCCAACTTTTTTTATTTTAAAGAGAAAAAAAAAACAATAAAAGTGATACAAAATTTTGAAACGAGATAATAGGAAATTTAACAATTACTATATCTTCAAGTTAGAGGCATGAAAATTTGATCAAACAATATAAGTACTAACTCTTTCTATCAGTAAACTAATAGCAATTCTTTCTTTCAATAAATAAATAGAAATTAGTAGTACAATTATTTTAGCTACATATATCTTCGTTTCCTTTTCTTCTCCTTTCTCTCATCACAATTGTACTTATCAGCAGTTTCTTGCCCTGTCACATGAATTTACCTTATGGATATTATTTATCCTTTCAGTTTCCTACACTAGGGAGACAAAACATGGTTCACACGTGTAAGGGCAACCACTATGAAAAGCGGTGTGAAGATTCTTCAGAAAAAAAGAAAATCTAGGATTAAAGTTCCCATTCATCAACTATTCCCCTGCAAGATATTTTCTCAGAAGCAATGAAAGCATCATACCACAGTGATATATGTGCACCTATGTTTAGAGCAGTACTTTTTAAAACTTCTTTTTATTTTTAAAGAGAATTTTAAAAATAGTAAAAAAGATACAGAATTTTACTAAACAAAATGATAGATATTAAACAATGGTTGTTTTATTGCATATTACTTTCTTCAAATCAGTTGTTCAGATTACTAAATATAAGCATGAAAAATTGGTCAAAAATAAAATAATTGAAGCATTGTTTGTTTTAATAGACCAATAGAAATAAGAAATACAATTATCCAAGCTATGTAGTATATATACATTTATATAATTTTCCCTCCAATTTTTTTTCTCATTTCCCTCATCCAAATTGTTCCTTCCCTTTAAGCAATTTTCATTCCCTTCAAAGTATCTATAGTGCCTTTCAGATATTATTTATTCTATTAGTTTCTTGCACTAGGAGACAAGACAGTGTATATACATGAAGGTCTGACATATTTCATTTGTCAGTATAGTCTCTAGCTGCACCAGTTCACCTCTAAAACCCTTGAGTTTATCTTTTTTATATGGCTGACTAATACTCCATTGTTTAAACATACCATATTATTTTATCAATTCCTTAGTTATGGACATTTGAGTTGCTTCCACGGTTTAACTATGACGAATTGTGCTACTATAAACATAGGTGCACATGTATCACTATGGTACAATGTTTTCAGTTCTTCTGGAAAAATATCCAAGGGAAGAACAGCTAGGCTGAATGAGATCTCTAATTCTTGTCTGTCTGACAAATCTCCACATTGATTTCCATACCAGTCTACACTGCTACCAACAGTGGAGAAGAGTTCCTTTCTCCCCAAAGCCCTTCCGGCAGCTATTATTAGTTGATTTCACAGTTGATATATGAACATTTGAAACACATGACATTAAAGTTATTTAGCTATCCTGGCTAATCTAGCAATCACTTCCACAGGTTATCTACTGCTAACTAGGTTAGAGACAAGGAAACAGACAATTACCTGGCTATTCAATACTTTAACTAAATAGTATATGTAACTATTGTTAAAAGCAAGCAAATTCCTTTTTGGAAAAGAATAAGAAAATGTAATGATAAACATGCTCAGAATGATACCTTAAAACACGTGGTGATAACACTGACCAGTGGTATACATACATAAAACAGATTTAAGAAAGAAGAATGATTATCTTTTAACAATAAAGATACTTAATTTATTAGCCATGATGCAAAAGCAAATAAAACCACTACAATTCACAAGTCACATGAATAAAATAGTAAGTCTGTTATGAGACCTAGACATTTGAATAAATGAATAAATCATTATAGAAAATTTATAGTTTTATCAAAATTTTCACTCAACCTCAATTTGTGTCTGTAATTACTGCAATCATATCACAAATCTTGCACTATTTCTTACAAATTGCTTTAAAGGTAATAATGATTCTAGTCAAGAAAATTTAGCTTTAAAATATTATTTGTCTTTTTTATTTTATTAATTTTAATGAGAAAGAAATAGGAATGAGTTTCAAAAGAGGTTAGTAGGTAGGATAGTTACAATAATTAATACATTATATATTGTTGCCTTCATAGTAGTTATTCAAAGTACAAGATGCAGACATTATATCCAAACACTATTAGTCCAAAACTTTTTTCTCACTCAACAAAGAGAAAGTAGCTGTATATTTATCCTATTTTTTCGCTATAAAATGGTCCTTGATTTATATTCCCATTTTTTGTTTTATTTTGTCAGAGATAAGTATTCCACTGCCATTCACATATTGCGGGTGCATGAATTCAACAAAATAATCCAATTTAGTCCAATAGTCCATACTAGTTGTGAGCGATCAGCAGAAGTGTCAATATCGGAAGTTGTTTGCTCAGCATATTGAAATGGCTTTACATGTTATACCTCTTAGTTGCGCTTTTATGCTGGATGGTTAAGACCAAGATAAAGCAAGACTATATAATGAAAAATGTTACTTTTGTATCTGACAAGGTCAGTCAAATCCTCTCAGGATTTACCCTGAAATGGTGTACAACAGTTTATAGAACTGTTGTCAGTGTCAGCCATCAAGATGAGTCACTGCCATTGTTCGACCAATTTGCTCTCTGTTAAAGCCTGAGACGTCTCTAGGTCACTCTCCTTAGGCACACTATACATCGCCGATTACTTTCCTCTGTCACCTCATAATCCCCTTGAACAGAAATTTGTGACACCACTGAGTTACAGGATGCCACAGAATAGGTTCTCTTATGTCCTGAGAGTTCTTACATATTCTTGGTTCAGTTTTGGTAATTTGTACCTTTCTAGAAATATGTCTACATCATCTGTGTCTTCAATTCTGTGAAAGTAAAGATTCTCAAAGTAGCTATTAATGACCTTTTTACTCTCCAGTGGTTCTGTGATAATTTCACCCTTTTCATTCCTTATTACTTGAATTTGAGGTTTTTTTCTTTCCTCTTTTTGATGATGTTAGCTAGGGGCTTCTGAGTTTTATTTCATCTTTCAAAAGACCAGGTTTTTGATTGGTTAATTTTTTGTATTGTTTCCTTCATCTTGATTGAATTAATTTCTGATCAATTTTTGAAATTTCCTCCCGCCTTTGGGCTCTGGATTTTGTTTGCTCTTCCTTTTCTAGATTTTTAAGGTGCAGCATTAGGATATTTGTTTGTTTCCATTCTATTTTCCCAATGTGTGAGTTCACAGGTATGAATATCCCTCTAAGAACTGCTTTCATGCATCCTATAAGTTCCATTAAGTTGTGTTTGAATTTTCATTGAATTGTAGATATTGTTTACTTTTTTAATTGCATCTTCAACCCAGGTTGCTGAAGAGGATTTCTTTCTTTTTTTCCTTTTTTTTTTTTTTTTTTTTTTTTTTTTTTTTTTTTTTTTTTGTCTTTTTGAGATAGGGTCTTGTTGTACAGTTCAGGCTGGCCTTGATCTCATTTTTGTAGCCCAGGCTGGTCTTGAACTCTCACTGATCCTCCTGCCTCAGCCTCCCAAGTGCCGGGATTACAGGCGTGCGCCACCATGCCCAGCGCTGAGGAAGATGTTGTTTAATTTCCATGTATTTATGGGGTTCTTGTGGTTTCTTTTGTCATTTATTTGTAGCTTCATTGCACTGTGGTCATATAATATGCATGGGATAATTTCTGTTTTCTTGCCTATATATAAGCATGACCTATAGACTAATATGTGATCTATTTTAGAAAATGTTCCAGGTGCAGCTGAAAAGAATCTGTATTCAGATGTGCTTGGGTGGAACACTCTGTATATAACCCCTAAGTACAATTGTTCCAAATTCTGGTTCAATTCTGCTTCGTCTTTGCTAATTTTTGTCTCCTTGACCTATCTTTTTGAGATAAGGGAGTGTTTAGGTCTCCTGTTAAGATTGTGATATTGGATATTAGATTTTTCATCTCCATTAAGATTTGTCTTATACAGCTTGGTGCTCCCGTGTTGGATGCATACATATTTATGCACCCTCTTTCTCGAATTTTTCCCCTAACCAGTATTTAGTACCCTTGTTATTTTGCTTCTTGGCCCCTCTGTAGATCAAGAAAAAAAGAGAAGACACTTTCATAGCTCTGGGTCTAGCCAAGTGTCTCAGCATATTGGTTCCATACCTACCAAGTATGAACTTGTGCAGGTGTGCCTAGCTTGGGTATGGCTGCTATGCTCAGTTTGTTTCTGCCTCAGCCCATTGTAGTGAACCCCACAAATAAGCGAGGCCTGGGCTGGGCCTGCAAGGGATTGGCCAGGTACGGAGCAGAAGATCTCACACATACACACCAGACCTGGGTTCAGTCTGGAGTGGAACCAGTGGGCACAGAACAGAAGGTCTCACTCACACACCGGGCCTCATCTGGGCATGGAGGAGATCCAGAGGGCACAGAGCAGATCTCACAGATGCCAGGCCTGGCCTGGGTTTGGAGGGACAAAAAAAAAATGATTTGGTCTTGAGGTGCCTAAAATATTCACCCTCTGGATCTGCTATTTAGAATGAAAGCAGTACTGGACTTTCATGACAGAGTAGTGTTCTGGGCATTCCCCAGTGTGGCAGTATTTAATTATACAGTTATTGGGCCACCAGAAATTCTGAATATCCTGAATGATGAACAGTGAGTCTGCTAGGGTGAGGTGGGGACTAACCATTTCAGAAGAGTTGAAATTTGATGTTGTTAATAAGCAGTAAAGATGTACAAGTAGTTATGTACACCAGCCCCGAATGAGATATGGATGCCAGGTTAAATGTTTGTCAGAAGATCTTAATAAAACTCTTACCCAGTTATAAAAAATGAATTGCATGATTAATATGCATTTTACAACCTGATAGAATATGACATATCCAACTTCCTAAGAAATTTTCATTATAAAAGTAATAATTATATCATAATGTAGTGCATTTTAAAGGGATCAAAAGATATCTTGGCCATCAGCTCACTTAATCAGCTATAGATTTCTATTATCTCCTCAGATTGCAGGCTGGGCCTATTTGTTTTTCCTCCAGTTAGCAAATATCCAGCAGCCATCATTTTTTACCTAATAACTATTCTTTGCTATGCTAAGTGTTTCAAGTCACTCATTTCTTTTTCTGGTAAGTGTTTTGTCCCAATTACTTTCTCCTGTTGTCACTGTTATGACCAGAATTGCACACCCAAATTTTGTATGCGAAACATTGCCCGCCACTGTGATGGATGGATGGAAAGCCTTTGGCAGATACAGAAGCAATAAGAAAATGACCTTTTGTTAGCTGAGAAGAGTTTACACCTGGACTTAAATAGTATCTTGCTATTTAATTCCAGAATGGTGAGCTATAAATGCCTGCTGCTTGGGCCACTCTGTTTTTGGCTTTTTGTTATAGCCAACTTAGCCGAAGACAACAGGGAACATCTTAAGAAACAGTAAGGAGAACAACTCACAGCATCCCTAATAGATTGTTTTGTTTGTTTCTTCACTTAAATGAACAATCAAGCTCTGTGCCCCATAGCTCACATACGTCTGTGTACTAACAACACTTTCAGCTGAATTTTTTCTTCTCTGGTTTGCTGACGCATCCTAACCACATATTCATATTTTAGTCTGGACTCTCACAGAGCTCTTTCACTCCAGAACTCACCAGTGACCTCATTGTGGAGAAAATTCTTGCCACCATGAAGAAGTGATCTCTTCTCACCTATGATGCCTGCCCTGAAAGGTCAGCCTCTCCAAATGGGCTGTCTTGAGTGATACATGGGAAGATATTGCTTTTCCTTTAATTGTGATCTGCCTAAACTGTACTTCATCCATTCATATCTTCAAAAATATATTGACTATGTATTAAAACATGTGCCAACTGTTAGGTAGTGATACTATGCTCAATGTCAAAGTACACAAAAAGTCAGGGAATCACCCTAGTCAAAAAGTATTTTCAAAAATATCTCTGAAGAAAACAACGTATGGTATAACAACTATTCTTTGTTGAGTTCCTCTCATGTTGCTTTTGAAGTGCTGTATTATTTCTGATGCTTTATCTATTATTTTATGCTCTTTAAAATAAAAAAGTAACTTACTATATTTGTCACTATAGTTAATAAAAGATCAATAATGTATTACAAAACAAGGCAATAATTATTTGTCTGTTCATCAGAAATACAAATTGACAATAACTATTATCAAAATAAAAATATTTGATATTGTCAAAATTAAAATATTAAAGTGAGTGGGAGATATTTTAACATAAACACCAGAACGTGTTAGAGTGCATACAAGTACTAATATTTTGACACACAGGTTCCAATTCAATTTGAGAAACATGTGCCAACAACTCTGGGTAAAAATAGCTCCAGATTATTATTTTCAGATGAACTGTAACTCAGATAATTGCTATGAAACTCTGGAAAAAATATATTTGTCACAATCAGAACAAAACAAATCACCCAGAATCTGGAAAAAAGTAAAACCTTTTGCAAAAAAGTCAAGTGCAGAGGGCAAAAATGTGTTCACATGTTTGACCCTTAGGATCAATGTCCTATTGATTAACAAGCAATCTGTTCACACACATGAGGTGTCAGAGGTACTTTGAGCTGGCTGTTATCTAGAAGAAAACCTGCAAAGATCACTGCCATGTAATGCCAATGCCTGGCAAGTTAAGCGCAGACTTTTGGAACTGGCATGTTAGAGTGGAGCCTCTGAGCAAGCCCAAGGAGGGGCAGCTTGGTTCTGCTGATGGTACTTGGCTTGGAAACCCTAGCCAGTAAGCTGTGCATTAAAAAACAATATTTTCTAATATTCTTCCACTTTTGTTTGGAATTTTTAATTTTTTTTCAGGCATGTGTAAATATGAGTGTAAGTGAAAATTTTTTGTACTGAGCCTTTAAAATTATAGAAAAAATAGATACAGAAAATTTCAGAATTAAAAACACATGTGTGTATGTGTATTATTTTAAAACTTTTATTATATTGAGATTTTTAACTATGTAAATTCTATAAATAATATATATATATATATATATATATATATATATAATTTTGGGAGGAAACTGACAGAGAAAATGTGAGTTCATGATTATTTTCTAGATGACCTTCTTACTTTCTTTCCTACAAAGTAAACATATTTTTAGTTTTGGCATAGTATGAAAATCTATGCCTAAATTCCGTCCTAGTAACCTTTCAAAGGTGGGAAGCAAGAATGTGCAAACATTTCAAAAATTCCACCAAATGGGCCACTAAAAGGAAAAAAAAAATCTTTAACTTGTAGGTTGACTTTTAGGTCAGAATACACATATATGTATATAATTATACACACCAGTACATTAAAATGTCTTCCATTAAGCTTCCAATGTTTATTTTTATTATTACTTGTCATAGTTAGTTTTTATTATGGATACTCAAAATTCTAAGAATGTTAATGTTAATCTTTTCAATATTATTAGCCCAATCTCATCTTTGTTTTCTTCAATTTGTATAGTTTTGTTGTGCTTTTTTTCCCCTTAAACATTTCAAAAATTCTTTTGTTCATTTATGTGCTACATGGTCTTGATCCATGGATCAGACTCATAGAGATCCTCCCGTCTCAGTTTCACCAGCACTGGAATTACACGCACGTGCCACCATGCCCAGTTTCAGTGGCCACTGAAATGCACCAGAGGTTCCAGGGCCTTCATAGCCTGCAGTAGCTGAGGATGAAACAGAGTCCTTGAGCTTGCCAAATGGACAGGAAGAGAGCTGAGCTATCTTCCCTGCTCTACTCTCCGGGTTTTTTGTTGGTCGGTTAGGTTTTTTGTTTGTTTTTGTTTTTCTTTTTGTTTTGTTTTTGAGATGGTCTCACTATGAAGTTCAGGCTGGCCTTGAGCTCACTGTGTAGCTCAAGTTGGTCTTAAACTCACAAAGATCCTCCTTACTCAGCCTCCAGAGTGCTGGACCTATAGGCACGTGACACCATGCCAGGTTATTTGTTTTCTTATTGCTTGCTTATTTGTATCTGCTTTTAATTTGTGAATTTTCTTGTAGATATATGACAAACGTTAGCTAAAATAAGACAACCTTTGTAGATATATGACAATCGTTAGAAAATAAGAAAAGAGTTGGAAAAGATAACCAGCCCTGGAACACGCATACCTCACAATCATAATCAACAATCGCGATGCATTCATTTTTCAGTGCAATATATTTCCATAAAGCTTAAAATGTTCTACTCCCTTTTTATACATAGTTGCTTTCATTTGCACGTGACAGTGCATGGTGTTCCAAAATTGAGCATATATTTAATGTTGTGACTGCCCTGGGATGAAGCCTGAGTCCTCGTTCAAGCACCAGCTCTGTAAGCTCCTCAAAGACTTATAGGGTTTGTAGAAAGCTCCGTTTTCTTTATGTGGAAAGACTACCACATTCTCATTTCATTTTAATTCTCTGTCAAATTGCCCCTCCCATGTTTTATTCCATGTTTAAGAGTTTCATGATGTAAATTTGGCTTCCTTTTGCTCTTAGTTTCTAAGCTTCTGTTTCCAAAACACCAGTTCTTATTCAACCATGTCCCTTCCTAATCTCAGTGATTTTATCTATTTTTTGCTTTTCCTTGTTTTGTCCTTTAGAGTGAAGGACAAGACCTTTAAAGATCACGTTATGGCTATTGTGGTGATATAAAGTAATAGGAAAACTAAACGGCTTGACTCCACTGTTGTTAGTAAGAAGCTTCAATTTTCTTAAGAATTTCTAATTTTTATTCTGTATTAAGTAAAAATAATTACAATTTTTTAAAAGTGATGTAAGTTATAACTGTAAAATAAAAATTTATAACTATTGTCCATCTCAGTATAAAGAAGTAAGATGTAAAATGATTTCAACATTATAAATTCACTGTAAGTATTCTATTACATGAAAGATTAAATATAAAATAGTTTTCAATGTAATTCTTTATAATTTTTTTAATTTTTTTATTTATTTGTTTATTTAATACAAGGCTTCACTATGTCGCTCAGATGCATAATGATCTCAGCCTCCGCAGCACTGAAGTTATAGGTATGTGCTATCCAACCCAGTGTTGGTGGCCCTTGTGGCATGCCTTAGCTTCTGGGGCCAACAAGGTATGAGATACTGGAGATCAAACCCACGTCCTTGAGCTTGCCAGGCAGGCGCTTAGACCACCAAGCTATCTCCCCAGGCCCTTTCATATACGTCCGTAGCCTATTTTACTATTTTAACAACAACATTATGCTAATCTGATCAAGTATTCTATCAGGATAGATTTTAAAATTAAAATATATATAGTGCAGGGTCTCACTATTACAAGTGTATGTCACCATGTCTGGATTCCATCACTGGCTCACCATGCCCAAGAGCAGGGCTGGTGTGACAGGAGGGGCCAGGAATCGAACCCTGGCCCCTATGCTTCCCTAAGCAAGCACTTAGTTTGCTGAGCTATATCACCAGCCCTAGGGAGAACATACTGATATAGAAACCTATTTATTTCTAATTATCCAGAGTGCAAAATTCGTATTAAATGCCTGGATACACATTTAGTGACTTCTCTGAAGCAATCATTACAAAGTGCAAAATGATGCACGTTATTCTTCTGGAAGACACATTTTCCTAATAAATGTTGTCCAGCCTCAAGATTACTGGTTTTGGGGCAGAGACACTATCTCCTGAGGTCTAAAAGACAGAGCTAGTTTATCATTAATACAGCTATATGCCAACGTGCATTTAGAACATTAGTTTTCTCTCTTCAACTGTACCTCTAGGCAACATGTGAATCATTTATGAAGTGGCTATATGTCTCATAATTGCAAAGAATGTAAATTTCCAAAGCAAGCCACAAGAAAAAAATTGTATGTATAAACCCACATATACATACTTAGATATTCAAACATTATGTAAATTGCTTTTCATGTGAAACATGACAGAAGAATAGAAAATAAAAAGCAACTTTTCTGTATAATTCAGTTTTAAAATTAACATATTTATATTTCTAAAATATACAAAGGGGCTTTTTAAAGGTTGTTAAAAATCTAAACAGGTAAGATATATGATTTAAATGTAAGTCATTTTGCTACAGTTCTTTAAGATCAGAACAACTAAGTGATCTATAAAAGGAACCTATCATTGTGTTGTCAAAATGAGTGACTATAATTTTTTTCCTCAGAATCAAATGATTACAATTGTTTTAAATATGACTTATGCTTTTAATAATTACACACAGTCATGACAACTGGATGAGTGTGATTTCCAGTTATTATAAAATAATAAAGCCCTGGAAATTTATAATTTAAATTTATATTTCTCATTTATTTCTACAAATGAATATATTAAATTTTGTCATAAATATGAGCACTTACATGTACTATTTCATTTAAACATTAGTAAGGAGGATATATTAATAACATTATGTAGTGTACTTAACATTGACACAATGACTTTTTTTTTTTCCTGTCTCTTTGAGACAGAGTCCTCCTATCTGGGATTTCATTTGAACATTTGAACTCACTCTGCAGCTTATTCTGGTCTAAAACTCTCAAAGATCCTCCTGCCTCACCATCCCAAGTGCTGAGATTACAATTGTGTGCCACTACTTTAGCTGATGAATTTAAAACCACCAAAAATATATTTCTTCCATAGCCTGCTAATTACTTTGGTTATCATGCTATTATGTCTTTTCCTAAATGTTTTCATCTGGCAGGATAAAAATATTGCTACTCTTTTCCAACATTAGTTGGAACATTCCACATTATTTAGAAAAGTCTTTTACCTAAAAATAAGGGGAAGAAAGGTTCCAAATATGCTAAGCAATTCAGAAATAATGCTTTATAAATTCTGTTTGAAGTCCAAAGATTAGTGCTGGGCTTACATAAATATTTCTTCATTGACTGGATAAACAAATTAATGAACCAGTCAATTAATGAAAATATGCTAATATTTTTCAAGTTGTATTTATGAACAAAACAAGAAATGTATAACCTCTTAAAGTTCCAGAATACAAAGCAGAGTTGAACTGAATAATTCACATGTTTAATAAATACAATATTCAGTTAGGCTGCAGAGATAGCTCAGTGGTCTAAGCACCTGATAGGCAAGAGCAGGGACTGGGGTTCAATCTCTGGCACCATATGCCATGCAGGCCCTTCCCTAGAGGCACTGAGCCAGCCACTAAGTCAGGGTATGGAGGTGCACATTATAATCTCAGAGATGGGAAGGCTGAAACAAGAGGATCACTACGGGTCTGAGCCGTGTAGTGACGGTACCAAATTCATGAAATTTAAAAAAAAATTAAGTATTGCTTGGTCATATTCTCAGTGATTAACAGAAATAATTAATTTTAATCATATATTTATATACAAGTTACAATATTAATTATAGACAGTTAATCACTTTAAAGGTGCAAGTGTTTTCACAAATCTCAAGCCAGTTTTCATACTATACATGTGTTAAAAATATATGGTGATCATTTTTTATTAGAATATAGTGCTTTAACTGGGAGCCAATGACTAGTACTTGTTCTAACTGTGTTACACATAAATAGTACAAAGAATAATATCACGGCGCAGCACACAGTTCTTTTCCCCACCTGTTACTGACATGCAACGCAGCACTGTGCAAGTCCCTGTGTCTGTACAAGTGCATCAAGAATACCTTGCTGTGTCCTCCCTGTGATGCCAACACATCATTACGAGATGCTCTTTCTTGACCACGGGTTGCCATGGGGTATCTTTCCAAAAACCATTTCACTTTTATAATTTATTTATTTTCTGTGAATTTATTCAGTAGTTTCCTCCTTGTACCTTTACAGTGTCTTTTTATAATAAACATTTATTTCAATGTAGTGAAATTATTTCCTTGAGATTCTTTATTTCTGCTTTTGAAGACTTACTTGCACGTGGAAAGTTAAAAGATTTTCCTTCATTTTTTCCCAGTTATTTAATTGCTTTTATAAATTTGGACCATTTTGAGCAGTATACCTAATTTGTTCTTTTCCTATATTTGTTCAAATTTTGAAATATTTTGTATGAAAAAATTCCATTCAATATTATTTTATGGCTATTTCAAGGCTTCTGCTTCCAAATTACAGCTGCACATATAAATGCCTTTCTGACACTGAATCCTTAATAGGGCATAGTCTGTCTCTACAATCTTATGACAGCTAGACTTTCTCGTAGGATATTTTCACTAGTAGTGAAGGCCTCTTTCCAACACATTTCCTCTCAGAACATCTTGGCTTTGAGGTTCATTTGTGCTGCTGCTCTTTAAAAAAAAAAAAAAAAAAAAAAAAATCTGTAAATGGAAATCTTCCAGTCATCTTTTCGAATCCTCTTTTTTTATGTTATGGTCGGCTCAACCTGCCCTGCTGGTGGGGCAGGCACAGCATGTGGTGCCAGGGATCAAACAGGGGTCCCTGCAGTTGCCTAAGTTTGCCTAGCAGGCGCTTTAGACCTGTGAGCTATCTCGCCGGCCCACTAATCCTCTTTCAATGATACTTATTTACCATTTTGTCAGATTCCTTTCTAAATAGTTTAGAAATTTGTTCCTGATAGCTTCATAATAGAAAATATTTTATTTTCTAAATATTTATTGCTGATTTTAATATATTTTATCCTTAATTCCTTCTCTCACTCTCTTGCTCCTTGCTTCTCTAATTCCATTTCTCTGTCATTCATCTCATAGATTCACTGGCAGTGTGATAGTTACAGAACTTGCTTAGGAAAAGCACTTCTTCCTGCTGCATCTTTTTAAATCCAAACAACATTCATCATAAGGGCCCATGCAAGTACATTGGGCTTGCAGGAGTCTTTATCTGCCATTGAAGGGATGATAGCCTTAGCCGTATCTGCAAAGTTCTTTTATTGTTTATAAAGTTCTGTTTGCAACTTCTTGTTGTGAGGACAGGAAAAACCCGGGGACACTTCTCTCTACTTATAGAATGCAAGAGAGAACATTGTTAGTCTCTAACTTACAATGTAATTTAATGAAGTTTTCTATTGTGCTAAATAAAAGTTCTGAGATAATTTATAGACCTTTATGAAAAGAGCACTTACATTAGATATTGTTATAAGCTTTTCATTGTGAATCCTCGCTGGAAGAGATGCAGTATACTTGATGAATTTACATTGGCCATATGAAAGGAATGTAAGAAGTGAAGGAGCAAGGTGTTACGATGTACGTCTAGTTGTCCGTCCAAAGCCTCATGCAATCATGGGACGACGACTTCTAGAGTTTGAGACCTGACTCATGATCTACTGGGATTATGTATTTTAGTACTTCTGGGATTATGGGTGTGGCCTAAGGCAGGTAGGCTGAGGCAGAAAGCCTGAATGTAATATAAAGAGAGACAAAAAGACAGACATGCTCTATTGGTCTCTGCAGCCCTGGTTGGTCTATTGCCTCTGTAGCGATTGTTGCTGTTCTGCCACCATGACCTGGATGCTCTCTGCCCTGTTCCACTCAGCCTTGGGCCAGCCAAATATGCACTGAAACCTCCACGAGCTGTGAGCTAAATAAAGATTTCCTTCCTTCATTTTGAGTGTTGGGTATTTGTTCCTGCAATGTGGAAAAAGTAACTAAGACACAAGGGAAGAGAGAGAGAGAGAGAGAAAGAGAGAGAGAGAGAGAGAGAGAGAGAGAGAGAGAGAGAGAGAGAGAAGGGAAAGAAAATTTTGAATAGATGGGACAGAGGAAAGTGAAAGGAAAGAAGAACAAAGAAAGAGAAAGATAGAAAAGTGTTTGAATTTTGTTAAGGGAGCCAGGAAAACTACCTTGCACTGCAAATCACATGGTTTTGGCCTTCAGTGTTTGCCGTGTGTTTCAAACAGACACAGTGTGTCCAGCAAAGTTGTATCTAGAGTTAATCTACAACACTATTTTCTTCTACAATGGACTGCAGATGATTCCCTCTCCCCAGTGATAGTTATCAATAAATGGGCAGATATATATATATATATATATATATATAGAGAGAGAGAGAGAGAG
>PVJA010046233.1:0-15236 GCA_004027025.1 Myocastor coypus | reverse complement strand
TCCTCCTGCCTCAGCCTCCCAATTAATTTCTTTTTTTTTTTTTTTTGTGGGACCAGGGTTCGAACTCACAACCTTGCACTTGCCCAGCAGGCACTTGTGCCTCGGAGCCATCTCCCCAGCCCCATCCAATTAATTTCTTAAGATGGCATCCTATGGAGAAAGTGACTCAGGATCCCACAAAGCAGTCCTTGTGAAACCCTAACACAGACTAGACAGACCTCTCAGTCCAGACCTTTGCAGTGGTGCTGGCATTGCTCACAGAAGCACAAAAGAAAGACCCCTGAGGGTTTTTGTTTCTATATTTGGACCAGTTGACTCTAGGGAGAAAGGGGCTAAGCCACCTCTGGCCTTATGTGGTCCTTTGTCTTCTGTGAGATAAGGGTAGAACATTTTCCAAGCAAAGCTGCCTCAGCCAGTTAAGTTCCTTGTTGGCTCAACTTGCATTTTAAGCTAATTGAAAAAGTTAACTCTTTCACTTACTTTCATAGCAAAAAAAGACTGCAGTGCTTTAAGGTGGTAGGCATAGGAATCCTTTCTTTTTTCTGCTAAGAATGGGAATTACTCTGCTTGTATATACTCTCATTCACTTCATTTAAGTTTTAAATACTGTTGATTTGTTCTGTTCAGGCCATGGTGCATAGTTTTTATTTATTTTATTTTTTGTGGTAATATAAAAACTTTTCTTCTTTTGTATTAGGAATTGGGCCCATCGCCAGCAGGAAGGGAGCCTTGTTGCTCAGAACACTGATAGCCTGTCCCACTCATTTGGTGGCAGACCCTCATTGGGGACTCTGGGAGAAAGGCAGAAGCTTGCCTGGAAGATGGGCTCCTATGTACAGGTTGTCCTTGAGGAGACAAGAATGCCTTGCTTTCCACCGAAGGTGTAGGGCACAGGATAACATTGTAAGCAAATTCAGCTCGTCACCTTGGGTCTCAGATACAACACCATTCTCAAATGAAAAGAAACCATTCTCAAACAGGACTGTAATTCCTTTGGGGGAAGCAGAACCTGGGTAGACAGCACTTCAGAGCAGGACACAGAAAAGATTAACATTCAAATTAAGCATCCTTTTCAAAAGCTGAAGTACTAAAGTCTGAGAAACAAACCCAGAAAGGGAAGAGTTTGGATGACTCCATGTCTGAGAACCAAACAGTGTCTAAACAAACATACACTTGAAAAGGCGCAAGGAAAAAAAAATTCTCAGCCACCCCATGTTCAGTTTTTTAACAAATATGTACAAGGTGATCAACTTAGCTGCCTTTGCAAGACAGATCTTATTTTGTAAAAATATAAGTGGACCTGTCATATGCACATCTACAACCCCAACAGAAAACTTGCAAGACCTACGTGACAGCAGCCCCTACCTCTGTGCAATCAGGGCCACCTTCCAGCTGTGCCCCCTAGATGACTCAGATGATGTTGTACAGGGCCTGGAAAGACCCCAGTTGGTTTCTGCCTAGAAGTCCAGTCTCATTCTTTTAAAAACCTTTGAGTACATTCATCAAAAATGTTTTTTTCTGTTTTTTTTTGGAAGCTAGTTGGAACTGTATTCTTTGAAAATACTTAGGCAAATGTTTTGGTGGGATGCATACTACTTTGTCCATGCTCAGCTGGGTGCTTTATAGACCATTTCCCAGTTCCTGTTGGATCTGAGCTATGTAGCATACATTGCATTTAAAAAGAGAAGAAAAAAAGATTCGTGCAAAAAAAAAAAAAAATCACGGTGACTTGCATTTAAACAAGGAAGAAACTCAGCCAGGAAGTAATAGCTTCAGGTGACATTTAAGACAAGGCAGAAACTTGGGGGGTGGGGGGCAGGTGTGTGGGGGCCCTGTGGCCTGCCCAGTTCAGCATGCCTCCATGGCAGGGCACGGACTCATTCTTGCAGTTTGCTGGCCTCCTCAGCACTGCTTGGAGGGAGGGGGTCCACTCACCATCTGGGAACATCCCTCCAGTGGCAGGCCCCCTGCTCAGTACCCTGCCCCAGCAAAGGCCTCAGGCATTTTTTAATAGACCAATTTTTTTCTTCCATGTGGGAAGAGCCACTGTGGCAGTTAAAGTAATTTCAAGAAAGAGCAATTTGTAGCTCTCCTTTTCCAAAAGCCCAGACGTTCTCCAAAATCAGAGGCTTACTTAGTTTGTAAGATTAAGTTACAAGAAGACAGTTAAAAAAAAAAAAAAAAGTTGGCATAACCCCACATTTAGCCCTGTGCGAAAAACAGCATAGCAGCACTCTAGCTCAAAACACAAACCAAGAAGGGGGGGACACTTAGAAAGTGGAATAATCAGACACTAGGCTAATTTCCAAAAAGGGTAGCAAGCAACTGCACGGACAACAAGACATGTCACAACAAAAGTCCATTGTGGCTGGAGGAAAAACAGAAGCCGTAGTCTCTCGCCCCACCCCCACTCCCACCCCCACCCCCACCCCCACCCCGTGGCTGGAAAAGCAGCAAACAGTTCTGTGCACACCATGAACAGCCTCTCCTGAATTTGCAGCTGGGGGAAGTGAATGAGGGAAAGGAGGAGAAAAAAGCTTTCATGATGTTTCAGAAAGAAACAAAAACCATGTGCCCATCAGGCCATGATTGGCCTCTTCCTGGCTGGATGTGCCAGGTAATGACACCAGATTTTTCCAGGTGCTGGCACGTCCTTCTGGAGGTGATTTCTACTTTTTTCTCTTCTCAAACAATTAGTTGAACAAGGTTTAAGATAGGAAAGGCTACAATCAGCTAATAAGATTACACAAGTATAATCACTAAGGCAACAGAAAATCAAGAGATGGGCATGAGGTGTGCCAAAACTGGTCAACCAATAAGATCACAAGTATAATTGCTTAAGGGCCGGTGATATAGCTCAGCAGACTAAGCACTTGCTTAGGGAAGCACAGGAGCCAGGGTTCAATTCCTGCCCATGCCTGCCGCACCGTCCCACTCTCAGGTGTTCTGAGCCAGCAATGCAGTCGGGGCAGTGTAGCAGTGTGCGTCTGTAATCTCAGCACTTGGGAGGCAGGAAACAGGAGGATCACTATGAGTCAGAGCTGCGTAGTGAGACCCCAGAACAACAACAAAAGTATAATTGCTTAGATAGTATTGATTAAATGGGGGTCAAATGGGGGAAGCAAGTCACATACCAAGCATTCATGAACAGAACAGGGATGTTTGTGAAGGGAATGGGTTAGTGGCTCTTCTGCCCCTTACCCCGGGCCCAGGATGACCAATACCTATTTGGAATATCAATCACTACTATTCATTCTTAGGGGATATACAGGGAGAAAAAAAAACTGATCTCATGTGAATGACCTCCAAATGATATGGGGAAACCTCCAAATGATATAGGGAAAACTGATCTCCCAGCCTGACCTGGGACAAGTTGGTGTTTTCTAAAGCCAAAAAGTGAATTTTAGGAACAAACAGGCAATGAGCAGAATGTATTTATTGAGGGAAAGAAAGCTCCAGCCAGAGAGACGGTCAAGAGACGCCCCCTCAGTGGGTGGTCCCTTGGAAGCTGTGTCTTCCAGGGACTTTTATAGAGGACAACCATGCAGTGAAGATCTAAAGTGAAAACCATGGGAACTCGCTTGGGTGGGCATGAGATGGGACAAAACTGTGGTCAACCAATGACGTCACAACACTATTGCTCCGGTAAAATTGATTAAAGCCAATACAGGATGTAGAGATGAGCCAGTAGCAAGTGGGCTTGAATACCAGAAGGGGTCTCTTCCTGTTGAGGGTTGGGTTAGTATTTCATTTAGGCTCTTTTAAGGTGATTGGTACTTATATAAAATATTAATCCCTGATGTGCATTCCTAGGGAAGTAGGTGGCTACACTTGTTTCCTCTTTTGTTTTGAGGTTTGGCCCACAGTAGGGGTTTGTCTCTCTTACCAAATTGTAAAGTCACCTTGTATTCCATATTGTCTCCTAGAGGGCCTGGCCCTGTCTGACTGCCTTTAATATTTCCATCTATTTCAGCTGCCTACAACATAATCATTCCATCTTTTGTCTTGACCTCTGGCCTTCAAGAAATATGCCACCATAATAGTTGCAATACACTCTCATCTTTCACAATGACTCTTGAGGGTCTGTCACTACCTGACTGTTTATATTTCTACCTAATTTAGTTGTCTTACATAAGAAAGCCTATGGCCTTGTTGTCTGCAGCCCACATAATCTCCCTCCTGGGATACTGCTGCTCTCTGCCTTCAGCATTCCTCAGCAGATGATCCACATTCCTGGTATCTCTAGCCTCGTGGGGCTTCCCCCGTACCTTAGGTTTCCTTCCCACAGCTCCATGAGCTGGTCTGTCAGGGGTTCCTTGCCTGGCCTGCCAAGCCTTCCTTCTAAATCTGGATAGAGGCCTCTATGACCCCACAACTCCTGTATTTCACATGCCTCGAAAACCACAACAATGTGGATGACAGTTTCAGTAGCAGACTGGTTCTCTTGGACCATAGATGCAAAATCTTCTGAGTGCCTGGTTTGCTGAACTGTGGCTTGGTGGCTCTGAGTGTGCAGGCCACCCTGGGATTTTCTTTTCAAAGCCAAGTGTTTCAAGGAGTTTAACTTTTTGTATCCTTGTGCTTGCAATGAGAAGGATCTGGTCAATTCCTGAAGTGCCTTCAGGGTCATCTACTGTCCTGATGCAAATTACTTGGCTCAAGTATAGTGTTTATCTGTCACCAACTGTGCTCTGCTTTGTAGACACTCCCCTTCTGGTGAAACTAAACTCTTTGCATATTTTGGCTCCATTCTCATGATAAATCTGGCTAAAAAGCAGCCAGCACTACCTAGGGCATGGCTGGACACTGGGCTGTGGGTAACTTCCTCCATCAGACTAATGAGTTCATTATTTTTAAAGTTAATCTCATCCCAAGTTAGTGGATAGACTATATACAAATTCTTTACCAGAGTCAGTCTGCAGTGGAATCCTCCCCCAAATGAAACCTCATAATCCTAGGCCTTACTGTCCACATTCCTCTCTATATTCCAGTTTCTGAGCTCTGGCCAATATCACCTGACAAATACTGTTTTCAAAATTCTAGGACTTCTTTATTCTGTACCTTCAAACTGTTCCAAGAGTTTGTTACCTAGATTTACAAAATGGATAAGGACAATAGTTCCAATGTCTGTAATATTTGACTGCTTTTCAGAAGAGTTGAGCTGGTAAAACACATCAAATAAGATTCTGTCATCTTCTGGAGCTGAACTTTCAAAGTAAAGCTCAAGCCGGGCATGGCAGTGCATGCCTATAATCCCAGTATTTGGGAGGCTGAGGCAGGACGATCGCTGCTGAGTTCTAGACCAGCCTGGAACTGCATAGCGAGACCCTGTCTCAAAAAGACAAAAAAAAAAGTAAAGCTCAAATCAAACAAATAAACAAAACACTAAAAAAACTTCAGGCATGAACTCTGTTGTTTTCCATTATGAAATGGACTCATAAAAGCTATAGAACATTATCAGATCCATAAATAGAGTCCCTGGGAGCCGGGTGTGGTAGCTCACGCCTGTAATCCCAGCACCTGAGAGGCTGAGGCAGGAGTTGTGAGTTCGAGACCAGCCTGGGCTACAAAAGTGAGCTCAAAGCCAGCCTGAACTGCACAGTGAGACCCTGTCTCAAAAAAAAAAAAAAAAAAGAGTCCCTGGACAAAGTGAATGATTAGGGCATATCAATAATTTCAAGAAATTAAGTCACATCATTATCTTATACAAAACAAAGTTATGTTTTTTATTTTATTTGCAATAACACTACTTCTTTATGTGTCATATCACATGCTTTATTTTATGGGTCCTTCTTGGAAGACAGAAACCTAATAATATAATAGTGAAGGCACACTAACTGAGGAGCATTTCTTGAGATTAGGGCTGTGAGTTGTCTCTGTGGTATAAGGATTGTCTATCCAAGTAGCACAAAATAAATTTGTGAAATAGAATCCTTTCTTCTGTAGTGTTAGGTTTGATGATGCATGGTAGAGTCAACAGATAGACTCCAGGCTACTAAGTATATAGCAAGGAAAGAATGGTAAGTCAGGCCCTCAGACTTTAAAAGATGTACCACACAGCTCTGGGGCCTCTGGATAATATTAAGAGACATAAGGGGTGGTGGGATAGCTCAGTGGACTAAGTGCCTGCTTAGACAAATGCAGGGACAAGGGTTTGATCTCTGGTGCCCCGTATAATGCCATCCCTGCCCTCAGGCACACTGCCAGAGACCAAGACCAGGTAGAGTGGTTCATGCCTGTAATCTCAACACTGGGGAGGCTGAAAACAGGAGGATCACTATGAGTTCTGTCTGTATAGTGAGACCCTATACCAAACACATAAAAAAGTAAAAAGAGAGAGAAAGAGATATGATTGACAGGAGGGCTTCACAGGGCTTTCAGTAGGCACGCCTGACCCAGAATCCACTCTGATCAAGTTATATACAAGAAATATTCCATGTATGAATTTTTATTTTTATTTATTCATTTATTTTTGTCTTTTTGAGACAGGGTCTCGCTATGCAGTTCAGGCTGGTCTTGAGCTCACTTTTATAGCCCAGGTTGGTCTCGAACTCACATTGATCCTCCTACCTCCGCCTCCCAAGTGCTGGGATTACAGGTGGGCACCACCTCCTGGCTTTTTAGGGTTTTTTTTTTTTTTTTTTTTTTTTGTATGAAGTTTTAATGAGGTTCAATTGGGGAAAACATTAGTGAAGGTCAAGCTTTAAGACCTAATACACATATTCTCTGGCTTATAGACTTAATGATTTCCAGGGTCTTTGTTACTTTTATTTCTGCTTTCCTTAGGACAATGGGATGACTGGCCATGGACTATTACTCAAATATAGGTGGTGGAAGGGGCTGTGGTCTCCTGTTATGGTTTATGTCTAGTTGTGCCCCCCAAAGCCTCATGCAGTCATGGGGCAGGGACTTCTATAGATTGAAACTTGACTCATGAGTCACTGGGATTATGTGTTTTAGTACTGATCTAGAGTTTAAGACTTGATCTAAACTGGGCGTGGTGGCACACGCCTGTAATCCCAGCACTTGGGAGGCTGAGGCAGGGATTGGTGTTGAGTTCGAGACCAGCCTGGGCTACAAAAGTGAGCTCAAGGCCATCCTGAACTGCATAGTGAGACCCTGTCTCAAAAAGACAAAAAAAAAAAAAAAAAAAAAGACTTGATCCATGATCCCTGGGTTTATGTGTTTTAAGTATTCTAAGTATTCCTGGGATTATGGGTATAGCCTAAGGTGGATAGGCTGAGACGGAGAGCCTGAATGTAACATAAAGAGAAACAGAGACAGACTAGCGCTGTTGCTCTGCTGTCCTCCTGTTTGGTTGGCTGTCTCTGTCACCATTTTGTTGCTGTTCCGCTGCCATGAACTAGATACTCTCTGCCCTGTTCCACTCAGCCTTGGGCCAGGAGAATATGGACTAAAACCTCCACAAACTGAGCTAAATAAACCTTTCCTTCCTTCATTTTGAGTGGCAGGTATTTGTCCCAGCAAGGATATAAAAGTAAGTAAGACATCTTCCAAGCCAAAAAGGCTCATATACACGTTAAAGTAAAGATGACACCTTGGTACAACCATCTCCAGACTGTATCTCAATGAACATTAAGTAAATATACAGCAAACCTCAAGCTTGGGGAGATAGCTCAGTGGAATAAGTGCTTGCCTGACAAGCATAACGTCCTGAGTTCAATCACCGGTACCAAAATAAAAAAACAAAAAAACAAACAAAAAAAAAACCCCAAAAAACCTCTCATAAATATACAGCAAACCTCTTCATTTGTGTAGTCTTCCTTCCAATAATTTTTCATTCTGGGCAGTACAGAAAATTCTGGGAAAGAATTTTAGACCACAAAGGCTGAGGAAGTGAAACAAGTAAGGCTTCACCAGGACCTGAATCTTCCCATTGACTGCCTACACATCAGCAGAAGCATCACTCTCTGCATGGAACTCAGCCCTGTACTGAAGCTGTCATGGGTGAACACAAGGAAGGAGCTAAGATAAGACAAGGAATGTTGCACGTTCTAGGTCATTTAGGGACATCTGGAAACACCTGAAAATTTATCCTGGACACCTCAAGGACTCTGCCCACTGAGGTGTAGATTGCCAGAAAATGTTAACCACAGGCATTTATTGGGATCTTTCTGTCTAAAGTCCCCTGCCTTCTCTCCATAGCCATAAAAACACATACTTCTCCTTGGTCACTGCAGACAGTCTTATTATTCTTTTTTTATTTATTTAAACTTTATTTATTTATTTATTTATTTATTTATTTATTTATTTATTGTGGTATTGGGGGTTGAACTCAGGACCTTGTGCCTGACAGCCAAGCACTTATTCTATTGAGCCATCTCCTCAGCCCCTAGGCCTTTCAGTTTTAAATTTTTAAAAAACCTTTTATTATTACATCATTTATTTGATACAGGGACTCACTATGCAGCTCGGAATCATAGTGATCCTCCTGTCTCAGCCTCTCCAGTGCTGGGATTATAGGCATGGGCCAAGGGCCAAGCCCAGGTCCTTGCACTTACCAGGCAGGCACTTGTACCACGAAGCTATCTCCTCAACCTTGCCTCAGTTTGTAGAGCTTTCAATTTATATTTATTATTATGATCATGATTATTATGTATTTTAGGGAAGAGTCTACAGGGTGTTCAGTGTCTCACTACTAGATCAGACTCATAGTGATCTGCCTGTTTACAGCCTCCCAACAGCTGGGATTATAGGCACACACCACCACACCCAGTCTCAATTGCTGTCTCAGCATGCCCTGGAAGCAGGGCCAGCAAGGCAGGCCCGGAGATCAAATCCCTGCATGTGCCTACTTGCAGGTGCTTTATTATTATTAATATTAATATTAATATTATTATTATTATTATTATTTTCTTCTTTCGGAACTTTTGTTTGTTTATTTATTTTTATGGCCAGCTCAGCCTGCCCTGAGGGCAGGGCTGGTGCACCCACAGCATGTTGCGCCGGGGATCGAACCACGGTCTCTGCAGCCACCTACAGGCGCTTTATACCATTGAGCCATCCTGCCGGGCCCTTGCAGGTGCTTTAATCTGAAATTTCAATCTATAATTAGCTCATTCCAGGGCAGGATGGCATGGGAGAGGAGCGACATGGAAGAGAACCAGTTCATGGCAAGCAGGAGACAGCAAAAGCAAACAAAGAAGGGAGAAGACAGGTGTCCTTCTGTCCTTTGGGTTGTGTCCAAGCTACCAGGATCAGGGCAGTGCCAGACCAAGTAGTAGACTGATTTAGTAATCACCTGCCCTTAATCCTAGCACCCTTAATCCTAGCACTGCACCATGTATTTATCACTCACTGTAGACTCGGACAGCTCTGAAAAAGCCCCAACTTATGACTGCAGGAGCTTTAGGGGACATCCAGATGGAAACCATAATGTCGTTTTATCTGTGTCTGTTTATCTATGTCTAAACATTTTTTAAATAATATTAACTTTTTCATCTTTGATTATCTTAAGGGTATAATGAATGCAAAAGTGATTAATAAATGATAATAACTGATGTAAAATGATAGGAAAAGCCAATAATAAAAATAAAAATATATCATTTAAATTTTTTTATTAATATAGCATGTATCATTTGAAATTCTCTTGATATAAAAACCATGCTAGTTTGCATTTGGAAAGGAATTTAAAGGCACATCTGTTGCTACCTTCTCAGTTTCTTGTCGACGGTCAGAAAGTCAAGATGTCAGTTTGCCAGGGAGGTTTTCTTGTTATGCTAAGGTTACATAGCAAGTTCAGGGTCCTGGGTCTGAGGCAGAGAACTCTTAGGTAAATGTTTAAATAGATTAGATATTTTTACATTAGCAGCAAGATAAACTGAGCTTTATATGTTTTTTATGGTGTTATGTAGCCCATGTAAGCCATCTTCTCCATCAGCTGGCTCCTGCTGGAGGCTGGTGCTGAGACCCATGTCCTTAGAAGCACTCAGGCTCCCTCAGGAGGCACAGCCCATGACCCAGCTGCAAGGCTGCCTTTGCCAAAAGAATGAAAGCGACCTTTCAGTCCCTGTTTCCGCCCTCCTCTGTGCCAGGCATAGCCCTAGCCCCAGCCCCCACAATCCCTCTGTGAATACACTCGTCCATTCTAAAGGGCAAGCCTGGGCGAGAGGGCTGTGAAGGATTGCTCAAGTGAGTAAAGAGATGAGCTTATTATTAACCATTATTGTTTTATTGATGCTTTTTCTTTTTCTTTTCTTTTCTTTTTTTTTTTTTTTTTTTTCAGGACCAGGGATCAAACTCAGAACCCTTGCACTTGCCACACAGGCAGTTGTGCCACTGAGCTATCTCCCCAGCCCCTTTATCTCCTGTCAGAAGGAATTCAGGGAGTATGGGCTTTATTTTTTAAACTGGCTACCTGTCTGTCTCATCTTTATCCTGTCCCTATACCCATCCCTGAGTGAGCCTGCGTGTAGTGTGTCAGCCCTGGATCTACATGTTCACTGATTCCACAGTGTCGCACACCTTGCATGTGTACAAGGAGGGCATTATAAATGCCTGGTAAATTATTGAATGAGAGAAAACAGCGAGTAAAAATGGTAATGCAGACACAGGAAGGTCTTCCTGCTCAATGGATGAAGAGAATCATTCCAGAGAATTGAATCACTTACTTTCACTTTACTTTAAAAGTGAAGATATCCAGAGAATGGAATCATGGTACAGTGCAGTTACCCTGAAGTAAGGGGTGACACATTGGATTCTAATGTATTTCCCAGTTTGGACAAAGAGATCTTGCAGGATGTCCTTCAGAGGAAAGTGCCTCAGGATGGTAGGTTTTTCAAACAAGAATCCAGCCATGCATTAAACCTATTATAAGATGGTTGTATTACAACTGAAAATTAAAATTTGGAGCTCCACGAAAGGCATCATTTCACTCACAAAAGGATTTGGAGGCCAGGCATGGTAGCATATACCTACAATCCTAGCACTTGGGAGGCTGAGGCAGGAGGATCGATGTGAGTTCAAGACCAGCCTGGACTACAAAAAGTGAGCTCAAGGCCTGCCTGAACTGCATAGCAAGACCCTGTCTCAAAAAGACAAAAAAAAAAAAAAAAAAAGCCTTACTCCTAATAATTCTGTTATTGATTCACTATGACTTCTGCTACAGCTTTTAAGAAACTAATGAATTAATATAAATTAAGTGTTCTGGCAAGCGCAAGGTCCTGAGTTCAATCCCCAGTACTGCAAAAATAAATAAACTGCTTTCACACTGTCTGGACCTCTTGCTATTTAAAGTATCTTTGAAGTAAACAGTGTATTGACACTTAGGAGGGAAAAGATAGGAGATCAATGACTCTGGAAAAAAATACAAGGTCTGGGGAAGAAGCAAAAGAAGGTGATGCTCACCAGCTCTCTTTCCTGCACCTCCTCAGCTATCTCAAGAGCAGCTTGAGGCAGAGCAAAAATCAAGACCCTGGCAACCATGACAGGTTCTCCTGAAGAGAACCTCCCCATACGGATACAGGAAAGGCTAGATACCTTGTTTGGTAGAGGATTTTGGAGATGGAAGTGCTTTTCCAGAGACCCGTGTAGTCCAGTATCCGTTGGATGTGGGTGAAAGAAAAAAAAAAAGTCAAATGCATTGGCCATTCAGGTGGATCCTGAAGGAAAATTAAATATAATGCAGTTGCTTGACAAAGACAGTAAAAATACAAGGTCATTTATAGTAAATACATCACCCTGGTTCCAAAAGAGGTTATGAATGTAGATGATCCAGATCTGCAGAGACCCAATGAAGAAGCTATTAAACAGGTAACAGAAAAGACAAGGTAGCCTTGGAGAAATCGGTATCATAGAAGGTTGCTGCAGCCACGCCAGTAAACTGGCTCCTGCTCAGTATATCCGATACATACCATCCCACAGGGAGTGGATTTTAACTCTGGAACTAAAGAGAGGATTATTGGAATGGTAGAAATGCAAAAAGATCCAATGGAGCCTCCAAGGTTCAAGATTAATAAGAAATTTCCATGAGGACGACCCTCTCCTCCTGTACCTTTCATTCATTCTCTTAGACAGAAGATGACTACAAAGGAATAGCAAGAGTGGAAGATTCCTCCTGGGATTTCCAACTGGAAAAATGCAAAAGGTTATACAATTCAATCAGACAAACGTCTGGCTGCTGAAGAGGACTTCAGACAGTACACATAAGCAAAAACTTTTCCAAACTCATTGATCAGAAGGCTCATGAAGCTGTGGAAATGCATGCCAGGTGCAACAGAAGATGGCTCAAAAAGAAAAGGAGAAACATGAAGAGAAACTTAGACAAATGACCCAAAAGCCAGAGAGAAGACAGCTGGCATCAAAACCCATGTGGAATAAGATGATTGGAGAGGCACATGAGAGAGATGAAATCCGGCATGACAGGCAAAGAGAAACAGCATGATCAGAATCTTTCCAGGGCAGCTCCTGATAAGAGGTCAAAACCGCAGCGAAATGAAAATCAAGGTATCAGTGAAGTCATTACTCTATTATAATAGTGATAATGATGATGATGATGATGATGATGATGATGATGATGATGATGATGATTGATGATGATGATGACGATGATAATGGCCAGTTCAGCCTGTGCTGGGGGTGGGACTGACGCAGCAAGTGGTGCTGGCGATTGAACTGCCGTCCTTATGATTGCTTAAGCTTTCCTAAATACGTGCTTTAGACCACTGAACCATCTAACTGGCCCGATGTCATTGCTCTTGGTGTGCCCAATCCTTGACTTAAAATGAAGTCCAGTATGACCAAAGGCCCTTTAACCAATCAGACAGTATGGACAGTAGATTTGCTGGTGGAGAAGATGAAATTTACAATGTTTATGATCGAGCCTGTAGAAGTGGTAAAGATATGACCCAGAGTTTATAGCCCTGCAAAAATCTTGACAGGGACATCTACCATGATGACCTAGAAGCCAGAATAAAAACCAACAGGTTTAATCCTGACAAGGAATTGTCTGGTTCTGCTGAGAAGGACCTGTGCAGTTTGAAGAAGATCCTTTTGGTGTGTGCAAATTTTTGGAAGAAGCCAAACAGCATGGTGGCTCTAAAAGGCCCTAGATAGCAGCCGCCCAAAGGAACATGGGCATGAAGACAGGAAGAGGAGGAAAGAATAAATCCAGCTGTCTTCAAAGTGAACTATTATTTGTAACCCTAATGATGCTAGCCATGGTGGGGGACTCTTTGTAAATGGTCAGGACAAAGCCAAATCTGGGTGCTAGATCCCAGCACTATTCCTTATTACAGGAGATGGGGGAATTGAAAATTATAATTTGAATTTAGATTTTTAAAAGACTGGGTTGTGTTTGTTCTTCTACCTTTTCAGCACCTAGAGAACATACTACCCCACTGAAGTGGAATTGAGAACACTTCTTTTTGTGTGATACAGTCTGGGGTAATATTTTGTGTAAGAACAACTGCTTATAAATAAAAGTTACCCCAACCACAGTGAGTAAGAGGATGTTCAGCCGGGTGTGGTGGCACACTCCTGTAATCCTCGAACTTGGGAGGTTGAGACAGGAGGATCGGGGTGAGTTTGAGACCAGCCTGGGCTACAAAAGTAGTTCAAGGCCAGTCTTATCATTGAAACTGTACTATCAAATGGAGTCTGTTGTCCTGCTTTTCTTTTTTTTTTTTTTTTTTTTTTTTTTTTTTTTTTTTTTTTTTTTTTTTTTTTTTTTTTTTTTTTTTTTGTTTGTTTGTTTTTGTTTGGTTGGTTTTTTTGAGACAGGGTCTCACTGTGCAGTTCAGGCTGGCCTTGAGCTCATTTTTGTAGCCCAGGCTGGTCTTGAACTTGCACCAATCCTCCTGCTTCAGCCTCCCAAGTGCTAGGATTACAGGCATGCGCCACCATGCCCAGCTGTCCTGCTTCTCTTTGAAGTGAGGAAAGTACAGTCTTGCTTACTGCAACTACTTGTTTCAAATAAAACACAAAACAAACAAACAAACAAAAAGGCTCATTTAATTTAAAGAAAAATAGAAGTTTAAAAAAATTCTGCAATTTAAAAAAATCTTTATTGTAGTGTATTTGGTACTTAATACATAGTATATTGGTATCTGAACTTTAACTCTAGTAATGATTGATTAATCTTTTATTAGGAATAGCATAGAAATGACATTAAAAATAATTTTCAGCTGGCAGTTTTTTAAGTAAGAAAGAATAAAATTTTCATAGCAGAAGAATCATAGAAATTCTGTGTCACATTCTGTTTCACTATTTATACATATTATCTCAATAAACTCTCACTGTCCATGTTTATTTTACTTTTTGTCTGTTGAGACAAGGTCTCCCTATGCAGTTCACGCTTGTCTTGAGTTCACTTTTGTAGCCCAGGCTGGTTTTGAACTTGCACTGATCCTCCTGCCTCAGCCTCCCAAGTGCTGGGATCACAGGTGTGCACCACTGCACCCGGCTTTGTTTGGTTTTTAAATGAAGATCTGCGAGTAAGGGAGATAGATCAGTGGATCTGTGCTTGCCTGGCAAGCACAAGGTCCTGAGTTCAATCCCTGGTACTACCAAAATAAATAAATAAATAATCTCATTACGTTGCCCAAGTTTCTGGACTCAAGCAATTTCCATATTCTAGCCTTCCAAGTACATGAACTACAGGAATGTGCACTGTACCTGGTTTTCCCTGTTCTCGATGGCCTTTCTTCCTTAAAGGCTTTGTGGATTGATTTGTATTCATCCAGAAACTCATAACGGCCTTCTGAGTAGGGTGTATGCCTGTATTTTTTTTAAATAATTTTTTATTTTTTTATTTTATTTTTTTTTTCTTGTTTCAGAACTTTTGCTTGTTTATTTATTTATTTTTATGACCAGCTCAGCCTGCCCTGATGGATCAAACCGCAGTCCCTGCAGCCGCCCAAGCTTTCCTGAGTAGGCACTTTAGACCACTGAGCCATCCTGCCGAGCCCTGTGTTGTTCATTTATATCACCTTAGAAGTTAAGACCCAGCAGGATGGCTTAGTGGTCTAAAGCACCTGCTTGGGAGGGCTTGGGCAGCTGCAAGGACTGCGGTTCGATCCCCAGCACTACATGCTGCGCCGGCCCTGCCCTCAGGGCAGGCTGAGATGGCCATAAAAATAAATACATAGCCGGGCGTGGTGGCGCACGCCTGTAATCCCAGCACTTGGGAGGCTGAGGCAGGAGGATCGGTGCGAGTTCGAGACCAGCCTGGACTACAAAAATGAGCTCAAGGCCAGCCTGAACTGCACAGTGAGACC
>PVJA010046232.1:0-15229 GCA_004027025.1 Myocastor coypus | reverse complement strand
CCTCTCTCTCTCTCTCTCTCTCTCCCTCTCTCCCTCTGTGTTCATTCTTTTCTTTCTTTCATAGTGCAGGGGTGGAACCCAGGACTTTCACGCTGACCTACACCCCAGCCACCTTTTCCAGTTTCCTTTTCCTTATTTATTTTGAGAGAGGACCTCACTGAATCACTAAGTCACCCAGGCTGGGCTTGAACTCGCCGTCCCTGTGCCTCAGCCTCCCAGAGTGCTGGGATTACAGGTGTGCACCACCGCAGCCCACTTGGACTATGAGATTCCTATTTTCAGACTGTGCAGGTCGTTGTCAAGTGCATACCTGACTCCAAGTCCCCAAACTCCAAATCTTCTGAAATCCGAAACCTTGAGTGACCTCATTGCAGTGCAAGTGGGAATTGTCCTAACAGGTGACA
Organism: Myocastor coypus; assembly: GCA_004027025.1. Lineage (NCBI taxonomy): Eukaryota > Metazoa > Chordata > Mammalia > Rodentia > Myocastoridae > Myocastor > Myocastor coypus. The sequence goes on along the minus strand of PVJA010046232.1, from coordinate 14,825 downwards.
GCCCGGATGCCAACACTGACAACGTTGTGTAGAATGACCTTCTGCAAAAGTCAGGTGTGCACACAACTCAGTGGCTTCCATGCTTAGAGTTGGGTCTGGGTCCCACGAAGTCTCACTGTGTGTATACAGATATTCCTAAGTCTGGAAAAGGTGGGGAAACCGGGAGCTGTCTGGTCCCGGGAAACCCCACGCTGTGTGGCGTGCGGGTCCCGGAAAACAGCTCAGTATTGGAGTGGTGCCGGGGGGTGAGGTAGGCAAGAGGCTCCAGCTTTCAGAACGGGTCACACAGAGGAGGCTGGTGACAGGGAGGCATGGTGGGTGGCCAGGAGCCTTGGCCGGCAGTCAGTTCTGATAGAGAATGGTGATTCCTACCCCTCTGGTGACGAAAGCGGAGCGGTTCCTAGGGCACATGGCGGCTCCGAGGGGTCTGCGGGCCAAGGCTTCCAGCGCGAGGCTCGGCATGTCCCAGGCTGCGGGTGGTCACCCCGTTAAGACCACTGTGGTGGGGGTGGGGGTCCCAGACAGCTCTGCTCTGCAGCTGCTCCTGCCAACACCCCAGTGTGCACCACGAAATTCTCCTCACCTTGCCGGTCCATGTGCAGCCTTACTTTACTTTGCTGGGACTGGAGTATTTCGCAGAGCGCGCTTTGCGCCTCATCCGTGTCGTTGCACGGGCCTTTGCTAGCGCTCAGTAGTGCGTGTGCGCAGATGTGCGCGCGCGCACGCGCAGAGCTTTTCCTTCCTCTTTTCATTTTCTCTCCCCATCAGAAGGCACTGGGCTCTCGGGAGGGCTTCATACCTTGGTTGTTATGAGTACCGTACAATAAATGTGAGCATGTGGGTGTCGCTTCGAGGCCTGGTTTTGTTTCCACTGGGAAAAGCTCCCGCCGTGACCTTCCCAGATCGCATCATAGCTCTGATGGGGATGTTTTCGGTAAGCCAGTCTACTGTTTCCCAACATGCCGTGCTGCTCTGCTCGCCGCCAGCAGTGTGCGAGGCTGCCCTCTCCCTCATGCCTCGCACACTCGGTGCCCCTGGGTCTCCTGCTAGCAGCCACCCGTTGGGGCCTCGCCGTGTTGCTGTGCCACGCTCCCTGGTGCGCGGTCGTGGGCACCTCACAGGCGGCTGTGGGCGCTGTCTCTGTGCTCACCGGGGAGGGGGCTGCTAGAGCCTTCTGCCTATTTCTAAGAATTGCTAAGTTTGTTATCATTTGCCATTATGTTGGACAAGACCTTGGGCAGCAGAGTCAGGGGACCTGAGTGCTGGGCACTCAGTCACTCTGTCACTCTGTCACTCTGTCACTCTGTCACTCGGCGGGATGTGCCTTACCCTCTGCATGTATTAAGGAGCTCGCTGCCTTGCCTTGCTGGCTTGGTTAATGCAGCGCAGTCATGGAGCCTGGCCGGGAGTTCCTCCCACCATTTGCGATGGCTTTGCACTCTGTTTCCAGAAACAATGGAAAACAGACTAAAAACCAGCATGGTAAGCGTGCATGTTGACTCGGAGTCCAGACTTATACCCATTCGAAGAGTGAGTGTGTGTTTTCTGCTCTCTGCCACTGCTGTGTTTTCCAGGAAACTGAGAAGATCTGGCGCTCGCGGGGCCAGCTGCGCTGTGCGAGCCTCCCCAGGAATCTTTCCAGCCTCTTGGAAGGCTTCAGAAAGGGCTTGGAGAATGCCACCGAGCAGGACTGCCTGTGCCAGCCCCCACTGCGGGTGGTCCAGCAGGGCGTGCGCAGGTACATGGCAGCGCAGCCTTGGGTCCCCCAGATGTTCTTCCTGTGCTTTTAATTTATGAGCTTGAGGCCAGGTGTTGTGGTGCCTTATAAACTGGGAGGCTGAGGCAGAAGGATTGCTGGTTTGAGTCCAGCCTGGGCAATTTATCAAGAACCTGTCTCTAAATATTAAAACATAAGGAAAGGGCTGGAGGTGCAGCTCAGTGTGAATGCTCCTGGTGCAGTCCCCAGTACCACAAAAAGCACAGGCTGTAGACACCCTCTGTGCCACCATGAGCACGTATGGATATATTTTTCAACGTGAGATTTTAAATGTTAATTGATAAGAGAGGTGTCAGGCATGCAGCTCACCTTGTGAGTTTCGAGGCAGTAGACCAGCATGCCACGACTACCGTGTTCTAAGTACACTAAGTATGTGCAAGTGGGTTTAGCCATGTGTCGGCAAAGTGGCTGTTCAAACCACCAGATGTCTGCAAGTGGCTTCACACAGGAGAAATGTCCCAGTGTGTTTCTGAGGCGAGAGTCACCCCAACAGAGCAGGAGCTTCATGCTCCAGAGAGTGCTGGGTCCCGGGCAGGTACCCACTGGTGTGGGGCCACTGCAGCGCCTCAGATGCCCCAGGACCGGTCAGTCTGCTGTTTTAACACGTTGTGCATTTCAGTCTCCTGACCCCTGCTGCTCGGCAACAGCTCTGGGACGGACACGGGGTCGGTGTGAATGTCCGAGTCCAGTGTCAGGAGACCGCCTGCATCTGTCAGAGGGATTTCATGGGGCTGTGGTCTTGTCCCCCAGTTCATCTCCTGGGGACAGAGTCGGTGTCATTCTCCCCGACACAGTCTCATCCTCCTAATTTAGTTTTAATTTTCTGCCACTTAAGGCTGGCCAAAGGTCTTGAGGAGACTTGGATGTCGAAGAACCCCATCATGACTTTCCTTCGAGATTTCACAGTCACTGAGGGTGAGTGGACGCTTCTTCTAATCGTGCTGGGGTAAAAATGAACTCTGACATTTCAGTCGAATGCATTATTAAAATAAAAGATCATAAGAGGAAGCAACACCGCATGTGACAGACAGCAGCCCAGAAGTTGGCTGGCCTGATGTAGTGGGCGTTGGTAAGCTAAGTCCTAGGTTCCTGGGGTGCCAGAGGTCAGGCCGCACAGGGCAAGTAGCTCCCAGGGCCCGGAGCCTGCTCTCCCTGTGGCCTTGGCTAAGCTACCTGATGTCCACACATGCCCACTCTGGGTCTGCTCCACCTACACAAGCTGACCCACTCGGGTGGCAGCAACACGCTGTGCCTAGAGAAATGTGGCACAACCCTAAGTGACAATCTTCTTGGCCAAAAATGAGGTCAGTGGATGCCAGGTGTGATCAGAGCAACACAGCGAGTGCTTTTTAAAAATGTGTTCTAGCAAAAGACTCAGGGCCACAAATCTCTCCCAGAATCCTCCCCTTTGCTGCCCGTGCCACATTCCTGCCACTTACTGAAGCCATTCTGGAAGTCTTCTGGCCTGAGTGTCTTTAGGGAGTGTGGCCAAGAATTTGGTGGACACGGCTGCCAAGACCCCCAAAGGAGGGGCAGGCGTTGCAGAGCATGGCAGTGAGTCCTGGTCCCCCTGTTCAGCAGCGCTGGCACCGGGCAGCAGCCCGCTCTTCCCCAAAGTCAGAAAGACCGTGAAAGGGCGACACTTCCAGATCCACTGGGGAAGAAGGACGCCGGAGCTGTCTCAGAGAGCAGCAGGACGGGCAGCGTAGCTCGGCGGCCTAAGTGCCTGCCTGGCATGTGCCAGGTCCTGAGTTTGATCCCTGGTAAAACAAACAAACAAACAAACAAACAAACAAACACCAAAACACAGCAAGACTATGGGACAAGTGTGTTTGAAGTGAGGGGGATTGCTTGTGAGGGGATTCATGACAATGTGTTTCCGGCAGGCCCCAGGTGGTCTCACCTGCCAGGCCTGCTTGCTGGGTCCAATGAGTTTCCGGTGTACACCATGTCTCTTATAATACCAAATGCTTTTGTTCAGTGCCCTTCGTCATTTTTATTTTTACTTATTAATTTTTCGTCTTTTTGAGACAGGGTCTCGCTATGCAGTTTAGGCTGGCCTTGAGCTAACTTTTGCAGCCCAGGCTGGTCTTGAACTTATACCGATCCCCCTGCCTCAGCCTCCCGAGTGCTGGGATTACAGGCGTGCTCCACCACGCCAGGCACTCCCTGTAGTTTTTAATCAGCTTTTGTGCATGTGGGAAAGGGAGTTTCTTACCTCAAGTCTCTGTAGGACTGTTAGAGTCTGTGCATAGGTGTCCCCCCCAGAGCCTCATGTGATCATGGGTGGCTTCTAGAGTTGGTGATGAATTGAGGGCCCAATGTCGGGATTATGGGGAGTGCTACCCTCACCCTGGGGCAGGTAGCGTGAGTGCAGCGTCAGGAAGGGAGAGAGGCGTGCTAGCCACCACGGCCACCACTGCGGCTGTTCCTCCCTTTGCCTTTTGCTACCTTTTCCCGCCATGAGCTGCTGCTCTCTGCCATGGGCCACTCTGCCTTGGAGCCGGCAGAGGATGGACAGAAACCTCCACTGACTCTGAGCTAAGTAAACCTTTCCTTCCTTCATTGTGGGCACTGGGCATTTGGCCCCCAGCAGTAAGAGAGAAATAAGGCAAGTACAAAGCTGTTTCCAAAGTACATCTTACAGCACACAGATCTTAGAATATGTAAACAAGGGCCCGGACAAGAGCATGCAACACCAGGCTCGATTCACTTAGAAAATAAATGACCTCAGCTCTTCCTAGAGGAATAAGCGACAACTTCTTCAGCATCTGCCTCAAGCTGGGCATCGTGGGGGAGACTCAGACTGGGAGTCCTTAACAACCTGAATGCTTCTCTTAACGCTTAGGTCCTTTGGTTTGTGTTTCAGGTGTAAAAGTGAAAGACTTGATGAGAAACGCTACCCGGCTAGCGGAAGAGCTCCGGTCTTCCGTCCACATCTCGGAGGAAACCATCCACGGCATCCTGGAAGCAAATATTTCCCACTCAAAGGTATGGAGTTGCCCTGGGTGCTGCGGCCACCTGGGGCCCGGCTGCGGTTCAGTGCCTCAGCCCGCTCTTCCCTCTCTCTCCCCGCTTCCCTCCCTCGCCCCCTTCCTGCCCAAGGCTGTCAGAGGGTTGCTGCATCAGCTATAGAACAGAAGACGTCACATGCCAGGGGAGGAGGGCCCCTTCCCAGGTGCCACTGCGCGGGGTCTTGACAGAAGAAGGGAGCTGTTGGGGCTTCGCCTTCCTCGGCTCCCAGTAGGCAGCTGGGCCCGACACTTGTTTACTTTCACCCCGGCTCTGCTGAAGTGGGGCTGAACGTGAGGGTGATAGGTGAGGCGTAAGAATCCACCTAATTCGCGAAGCGATAGGTTAGAAGCTAGGAATTAAGATGGCTATTATAGCGGTCTGTTGTTTACAGTAAGGCACAGAGCAGCCTCGTTGCCTGAACTGGGGCTTGAACTCAGGGACACTCTTCCACCGAGCTGTGCCCCCCAGCCCTTTTTATTTTAGTTTTTATTTTGAGATAGGGTCTTATTCAGTGGCCCACGTGGAAGGCCAACCTGCGGTCCTCCTGCCTCAGCCGCTCCCGGGGTTGGGTTTGCGGGTCCCCGCAACCATGCCCAGACGCTATTTTTCAACAAAGCGTTCCGCTTCTCTTACTGAACACCAGTTGTGTGCGCACGAGGACTTTGGGGAAAAGTCAGGAGGAGTGAGGCGAGCCCAGCCGCACGCGCGCGCGGCGGGAACTCCAGCCGGGCCGCCGGCTGTGCCGCACGCATCCTGGAGAAGCTCCGGGAGCCGGAGCCGCTGTGGGCAGAGCGGCAGGGAAGCGGACTTTGGGTCCCTTCGTTTCACACCCCGAGGGTGTCTTTGGGGCTTGGCGGCTGCCATGTGATTTGCCCGAGTGGCCACGAGGTGGCACTAGTGTTCCACCGCGAGAGCCCCTGCGGCTTGGCTTTGGGACCGCCGCGGATGGCTTTGTAGCGTTCTTAAGGGCTGGGGTCGAGTTAAGTGGCAGCAGGTCAGGCAAGGAAGGGGTCACCAGGGCGCGTGCGCCGCACCCGAGTGCCCACTGAAGCGCCTCAGCTCGGAGCTACTCCTCGCGCAAGCCTAGGCACGTCTGCGACCCCTAGCAAGGAAGGAGTCTGTGTCTGCTTGGGTGACACGCTGGGCTCTGCTGTTTAACGTGCCTAGGCGACCACAGGCCTGCGTGACTTGCCCTACCTTACTTGTGTCCCTGCGGTCTTTATTGCAGCTTCATTAGCCGGTGCGCAAACTGACCCAATGCGACTTTTTCCCTCCCAGTATTGGGGTTTGAACCCAGAGCTTTTATATTGAGCTCCTGCCTCTCTCTCCTTCTCTCCCTTTCCCTCCCCTGCCTCCCCTCCTCTCCCTCCCCGCCCCTCCTCCCCTCCCACATCTCCTCTCCTTCCCTCCCCTGCCAGAGTCTTGCTGAGTTGCTCAGTTGCACAGACTGAGCTCAGACCCCGGATCCTCCTGCCTCAGCCTCCCCAGGTGCTGGGATGAACAGGCGTGGGCCACCAGTTGCACCTCACGTGGGATTTTTAGTCTTAGCTGCTGGTGGCCTTTTTGCCAGGGGGTTAGAGCCTGGGGAAGACTGTAGAAACAACCCATTCTTTTCTTTTTTTAAAAAAAATTAGTTATTTACTTTTTTTCTTATTTCAGAACCTTTGTTTGTTTATTCACTCATTTTTATGGCCGGCTCAGCCCACCCCGAGGGCAGGGCTGGCGCAGCATGTGGTGCCAGGGATCGAACCGCGGTCCCTGAAGCCGCCCAAGCTTTCCCAAGCAGGCTCTTTAGACCACTGAGCCATCCCGCTGGGCCCAGCCCATTCTTTTTTTTTTTTTTTTTTTCCCGGTGCCCACTTCAGCTCTTCCTGCGTGTCTGGCTTGGCCCCGAAGGCTGTGGGCTTGAGTCCCATGAGGACTGCACAGGGTGCATCATGAAGTGTGGCTGTTCGAAGATGAGGCTTGGAGCTCTGCGGTGGACAGAACTGGGGCTTGGGGTGGGTGGTCACAGGAGGCCTTCCTGAGCAGGTGACGATGGAGGCCTCACAGGGCCCGGCCGTTGCACCTGAGGATGCGTGAGCGGCAGTGTGGAGATGGCTGGTGCGTGGCCGCCGGAGGCGCTGGTTGTATCACGGCGCTGGGCATGGACCCAGCATCTTTGCACTGAGTTATCCCCTAGAACCCTCACCTCGATTACAATTTGAAATCTGCTCAATGGCTAAGTGGCCCCGGTTGGGCTCAGACTTGCAGTCCTTCTACCTCAGCCTCCCAGAGGGCTGGGGTGGTAGCCATGCACCAGTGCACTCGCTGGCAGCTGCATTCTTTAGCATCACCCAGGGAAAACCCAAACAGCTGCTGCATGCTTTTGTGGCCATCCTGCAGCCCCGCTGCTCTTCTGTTTCATGCTGGCTCCTATTTCATCCAGGCCAGCAGTGCAACCAGATTTTTGCTGTTTGAAAATTACCAGTGGGCTCAGAGTCCCAGTGGACTGAGGCCACCATCCTAGGGTCGGCCACCTGCACTTGCTCTGTCTGCTGAACAGCAGGGCAGCGTCTCAAGGAGCTTGCTGCTCCACCTGGCGGGTTGGAGTCTTCCGTGACCTGCAGTGGATGCCCGAGCTCAGCCCGATTCCTAAGAAAAGGGGCACAGGCACCCAGGGAGTGCCGATGCCAGCCAGTATTCCCTTCAAGGCTTCTCCTTTGTCTTCTGGGGCACTGATGGCCGAGCTGTGCAGATTGGGTCATCAGCAGTGGGCCGCGCACGTGATGTCCTAGGTGGTTGATGGGGTCACCCAGAGATCACTTACGAATGTCCCTTACCAGACACAGCTGAGGTCACACTCATCTCCTCCAGAACTTCTCAGACACTGAGGCAGTGGGACCATCTATCTCCCTGTCTGCAACATCAGGGGGCAGGAGGCCAGGACGTGGGGCAGCGGAGCTGGCAGAGGAGAGGGTGGAAGGCAGCTGGGGTGCCCGGCTGGGAGGGAAGGAGCTGGTGATGCCACCCGTACCCCCTGCCAGGCTCTTCATGGGGCCAGCAGTGGCAGGGAGAGTCCTGGGAAGGTTCTCCTTCTCAGTGCAGGGAAGTGGGGGCAACTAGACATCCGTCTGGGTCAGTGTGTGCAGTGGATCGCCCGTGCCTGCTTCTTGAGGAACTCACACGTCACAGCTGCTTGGCATCTGTAGCAGTGGTCAGTGCTGAGCCCGGCTACGTGGGACCCGTCCCTGCTCTTGCATCCCCTCTGATTCTCCAGCCTCACCTTGGGGTCTGGGAGCCTCAGTGCCACCCCCTCAGGACTCCCAGGGAGTTGGAGCCCGCTGCTGTGCCATCCAGCTTGTGGCCCCTGCCCTCCCGTCCTGAGGCTGGTCCTTCCAGATGCGCTGGCCCTTCCAGATGCAGTCTCAGAGCCTTCCCTGCCTCCCTGTGCCTGCCTCTTGTTTTGTGGCTCTGGGGATCGAATCCATGGCTTTCACACCAAGGGACCTTCCCACCCCTTTGCTATTTCTTCCTTTAAGATGGGTCTCAACGAGTTAGTTGCCCGGGCCGCGTGCTGCGCCTCTCTGCACGGTGAGGACAGTGTTCCCGTGTGGCCTGATTTTCATTAGCTTACAAAGCTCCCTCAGCAGGGGTGCTCTCCCCGACATCCTCCACGCAGCCCTCAGTGTTTCTTCCCAGGTCCTGGCGATGCTGAGCGCAGCCCTTGGGCCCACACCTCCCACACCCAGCTCTACACTGCCCTGCCCTGCACGTGGTTGGGGCTGGCTGTCTGCAGCGTCCGTGGCCCAGGCTCCCGCTGGGCATAGCGTCCCCCCCCCCCCCCCCCGGCAACTGTTGTTCTTTACGAGGAAGGCCAGTTACTTCAGCTGCGTGGGCATCTGGCCTGAGTTGCTGGTCCCCTAGCCGTGTTCCAAGCCAGCCACGAGCACCTAGGAACAAAGGCAGGAGCCGGGCATCTGCGCCTCCGAGGACTGCAGGCTGCGCTTGCCGCCCACATCAGATGCTGGCTCTTGACCCCGCCCAGGAATCCTGAGCGTGGTTTCTAGCAGCTCAAAGTAGCACTGGCTTATTCTAAAGTCCTCACCTGCTCGCCTCTGCTGCAGCCAGGAGAGGCGGAACTGGCGAGATGTAAAGATCCCGAGTGAGATCTGGAAAACCACAGAACAGGAGCGGAAGCAAGCCTATGGCCAGGCCTGTGGCTCCTCGGCCTTCTTACTAGGAATTTCCCCAGGGTGGGGAGTGAGAGCCTCGCTGCTTGGTGACAGACGAGAGGAACTTCGGGGGACTTGGACTGGTCTGGGTGGGTGACGCTCTAGCCTTGAGCAAGGCAGCAGAGGACTTTCGCTGGTCTGTCTGTGTGGAGACCTGAGGGGAGCAGAGGAAGCCACTCTGGGTGCGTCGTTTCTGGGGTCCTGCTCCTTCTGAGCCCACTTTATAGAACCCACGCACAGCGTGGCAGTAGATAGAGCCCCATGTGGATGCCTGATCCCCACCCCAGAGAGTGGCCCTGGAAATGGTGCCAGGATGACATCCGAGGGGTGCACAGCGCAGGGCACATCCCAGAGGATAGGGCGCTTCCTGGGCGACTGGGTAAACGCATTCTACTGGTCACCGTGCAAGTGGTTTGCGGGCAGAACCAGCATTTCCAAGGACAGACCCGGAAGAGCGGTCCCCTCCTGGGATGGGCCTCTTGTGTTCCACCAAGGTCATCAGAGTGAGGACTTGGGCTCCAGCCAGCAGGTTTGGGGGACTCCGTGCTCCCCGCTCTGGCGTATTTGCAGACCGTGGGCTGCCAGACCCACGGGCGCGGAGCCTCACGTGAGAAGAAGTTGACGTGTGTGCTGCTGTTTCCTTACCGTCTCTGGGGAGCTCTGACCAGTGGCCCACGAGCGTGCCCTCGCTCACCCCTCCCTCTCTTGCCTTCCCTTCCCTTCCCTTCCCTCCCCAGCCCCATCGCCGGGCATTCAACCCAGGGCCTGTGACCTGAGCTGCACCCTCACCCCTGCTCCAGTTTTCATTTTGATCCGGGGTCCCCTGAGTCACTCAGCTGCCCCAGGCTGAGATAGAAAGTGGAGTCCTCCTGCCTCACCGCCCAGCGCGCTGGGCTGGTGGGCTGCCTCCAGCCACCTCTACACAGTCCCCCGCCTTTGCTTCTAGCATTCTGCAGTGCCTGGAGGCAGCTGATGGGCTGTTCTTCCCGACTCCTGTGAGCAGCTCCAGTGCCAGGGGCCCTCTTAGCTCCCCCTGGGCTGCAATATTCCGTGACAATTGTGACCATTGGGAGCATGAAGAAATGCACAGGGGGGCAGTTTTGGCTCTAATTTTACTCCTAAAGTTCCTAACTATAACTTGAGCCCAAATAAAGAGGCGGCTCAGACGCCTGGACTGCGGAGTGTGACCCTGCCCCGTGGCTGCCCACGCAGTCTGTGCTCCGAGCTCTTCATGCATTTGGTACAGGGTCTCACTGTGCAGTCTGGACTCGTGGTGGTCCGTTCTGTTTTCGGCCTCCCCAGCACTGCGATTACAGGCATGCACCACCATGCCTGGACTCCGTGGGGTGGTCAGCGTGTCTGGGGGTGGGGCCAGTGCTGCAAGTCGTGCCCGGTCTCGAATCTGAGGGCCTTCTGAAGAGATTTGTTCTTCCCCTACCCAAGGAGGAGGTCCAGGGCCTTTGCACTGAGCTACATGCCCAGCCCATGTTATACTGAGACGTTCACACTAAATTGCCCAGGCAGAACTCCAACTTGTGGTCCTCCTGCCCCAGCCCCCGGGGATTACACACAGACGCTGCTGCACGCAGCTTGGTTTTTGTTTTCAATCTTTTTAAACAGGCTTGCTAATCTTATTTTCAACTCAGATGTGGAGGGGGCAAAAATACCAGCTTTGCCTTGTTAACGGTGGGAAAGTAGGAGCCGACGAGCTGAAGGCGAAGGGCGAGACTGAACACGAGACTTGAGGCGCCGGGGCATGCCGGGAAGGGGCTGGGCGGGCGACCCTCGGGGTGAGCCCTGCAGCGAGCAGGAAGGTTGCCACAGGGCTCCGAGCCCTCCAGCAAGGGCCAGCTTCGTGAGTAGGAAGTCTGAGACTGAGGCGCCGCACCAGAGTGGGCTTTCCCTGCAGAGGATAGGCTGAGTCACTTTCCGGTGTCGGAAAGTTCCACGTCCAGTATATACAGCTTAGGGGAGGGGAGGTTGATCTGGGGTCACCGCGCCAGAAGTGTTGGGCACCGGGCAGCTGGCTCCGGTGTAGCAGCGGCTGGTGGGGGGGGCCTGGGGGAGGACAGCCGCCCGCGCCACGGCGTACGGGAAGCAGAGAGAGGATTGGGGGAGGGGAGTGAGGAGGAGGCGGACAAGGGGGATGGGCCCTCGCAGGCCACGCTCCATGGCCTCTGCCGCGCCAAGCCACGCCTCCTCGCTGCTCATTCAGCTGCCCTGCCTTCCTAATTCACCTCGCTACCTTCCCAAGTCCTATGTCTCTGTAGGTGACAACTCCTGAAACTCATCTTGACCTGACCACAGCAAGTGTTGGCAAAAGCCAAGAGACTTGGATTGCAAGCCTTGGGCTGTGACCTGGGCCCAGGTCACCCCAGAGGCCTGGTGCTAAGCTTTGGCACCGGCTTCTGGCTATGGGGAGGTGCTGGGCCCTCGCGGGGCTGGGGCCTGGCAGGGGAGGCTGGGCCACTGAGGGGGTGGTGGTGCGTTTGAAAGGGACACAGGTATGGCAGCCCCCCACGGTCTCACCACGTGACGCCGTCCTCAGCTCCTGCTGTACTTTGTCTCCCCACAGCCCAGAGTCAGTGGCAACGTGACCACGGGCTGAGCCAGCTGAAACCCCGAGCCAGGCGGACCTTTTTCCCTGTCATTGCTTACAGTTTCTGGAAGCTGATAGGCACAGGCTTTCCTGAATCTTCAGCTTGCCCCGAGCGCGACTCTTGGGCCCTGTCCTCCCACAGGAAGCAAGGCCAGGGGCTGACGCATTCCGCACCCCAGGGATGCTCACCCCAATCCTCTTGTTTTGGCACAGGTGCTCCCCAATGTGCTCACAGTGGCTCTGTCTGGCAAGTGTGACCGAGAAGTCCTCCGGCTCCTGCTGGCCTTTCCGGAGGTTGAGAGGTCTGGGTCTGTGACCACAGAGCTCTGCGCTCTGTCAGGGTCAAAAGTGCTTACTCTGGTCGTGGTCCTGAGCCGGAACCTGGATCTGCGCACTTTTGTCTACAAGGTGAGGGGGTGTGGGTGGCCACGGGGCACATCGGTGGCAGAGGAGTGGCTTCCTGGCCTTGCCATGGGTCCACAGGGCAGGGCGGGTTCGCTTCCCCTCCGTAAGTGAGGGACTATGTCCTGGGAGCCCATGTGGGCATGGGGGGTGCTGCAGACCCTTACCCAGGTGCCCTGGTGTCTGCGGAGAGCCTGCGTGCATCTTCCTGTGGCCTGGAAATTATGTCGAGATTGTCACGTCGAAGGCCTGGAGCACACCAGGCAGATCAAGCTGCACTGAGTTCTCTGGAGAAGCGTGGCCCCCAGCCCCTGTGCCTCTACATGCTCAGCACAGACGTGGCTTTTAATTTTGTGGTGCTGGGGATTGAATCCAGGGCCTTTGCGCTGAGCTGTATCCCCAACCTTTTAAATTAATGTTTTTCAACTTTGAAACAGAGTCCAGCTACATCCCACTAAGTTGCCCAGGCTGGGCTCCAAATTGTGATCCGCCTGCCTCGGCCCTCGGAGCGCTGAGATGACAGACGCGCAGCGCCACACCTGGCTCAGATAGCTTCTTACCACTTGCTTTCCCTCTCTGGGTGGGCTGAGTGTCTGACATGCCCCGGCCGGCTGTGGTAGCTGCCGTGAGATGCGTGGCCGGTGGTTCTGGCAGGCCTGGCCGTGCCTCTTAGCACCCAGTTGCTGACTCTGAGTCTGGGGCTAGGGGCTTCATTAGAGGAGGGGGTTCAGGGGCCCAGTAGGGTGTCTCTGGGGACTAGATGGCACAGCCTGGGGGCCATTGGCAAGGAAGGACCAGGGGCCACAGGCACCATAGACCCTAGGGCTGGGGTTCCTTACAGGAGCACTGAGAGCTGTGCCTGCCCTTGAGGCCTTCACCTGCTCATGCCTGGGAGGTGACCTTTGTCCCTCTAACATGATACATCCAGGGATGTGGGGCTGCCCTGGGGACGTGTGGAGGGAAGGGAGCAGGGCACAGCCTCAGGTCCCTGCCCTGCACACAGCCGGGAGGGGTGGAAGGGAGAGAGTGGGTGGATGAGGGCACTTCCCAGAGGCCCTTGGGGCAGCCCAGCTCCCAGCATGCTCAGCGGCTCTCTGGGCTGCTTGTCCAAGGTTCTACTTCCCGTCTCTGCTATTTGAATCTTCATTGGCTTCTACGGTAGTCTCATTTCCTGGCCCTGGGGAATGCTCTTACCCCTAGTCCTCCTTAGGGACATATTTCACGCCATGTGGGCTACAGCATGGCAAGGTGGTTGTGGGTCGGCTGGGTCCCCAAGGAAGGCCTTGGCGTGGGGGAAGGGTGGCTTTGCTAATCCACCAGCCATGGCCTCCTTCCTTCCCTCTAAGAACCTGGGTGTCAAGGTTAGAAAGCTGGTACGCACACACACACACACACACACACACACACACACACACTAAGAGTAAATTCTCTCACAAACAAAAATCAAGGCCACAATCACTGGGCTTCTTACCTCAGTCTGGAAAATGGAAAATCCAGCAGGCCAGGGCAGGGGAAGATGCAGAGTGCTCTGAGTTCTCCTTCTGACGGAAGGGGCGGTGCCTGCCAGTCCTTTCACCCACGTACTTACTATGCGGTCACTGTGGCCACACGCTGTCCTGCTTCTGTGGCGTGCACAGCCTGGTACCGAGGACATGCAGGTCCCAAGCGGGAGATACTGAGCGTCAGGAGTGAGGCACAAGTGGGGTTCAGAGGACAGCGACGCGTTTAAAGCGCCTGCTGTGTTGGTCTCCAGCCCTAAGCCTTCCTAATCAGGAGACTTCAGGAAGTCTTTCATCCTCTGGGCCTCAGTTTCCCTGTCCACAATGTGAGGATTTGGGTGCATGCCAGTGGACTGGGAGAACCTGGGTGGCATGCGTTTCGTGAGTGCAGGTGGGCAGCACAGAAGCCCAGATCATCCACCCGAAAGCAGCCCTCTATTTCGAGCCTCAGCTCAACTGTCATAGCCATCTTAAAGAGACCAAAAAGTATTTTGAAAATGGTTTAAATGTTAGCTGTGGATCGCTTCTCTTCCTGCGATTAAATTCACAGTACTGCTTCAGGCTAACGTGCCCGCAGCTAGCAGCGCTGTCCATTCTATTCGCATGGGCGGCACCATTGCAGGGCACAGCAGCAAGGTCTCTAACGCTCGAAAGAGAATGGAATCAAGGCAGCAGGCAGGTTTTCACTGCTTGAAAGTGCTGGTGGGGGTAAAGTGCCACGGTGACCACTTCGTGTTTCTTGTGTGCTTGTCTTTGTCGCCCCGTAAGGCGCTGATCCCGTCAGAGGCCAGGGGCTTGCTCAGCTCCCTGCTGGATGTGGTCTCCAGCCTCGGCTCTGTACTCAGCAAAGCCCAGCGTGTCCTCAGACACCTTCCGGGATTCCTTCAGGCCTTTAAAGTGGATGCCCTGCTAGAGAGGGTGGACCTCGAGCAGGTGCGTGCTTGATGGCCCGCCCCAGGGAGAGGCGCCGGTTTGTGTTACCCCCTTTGCCTCGATTCCTCTTCCACCGTCAAAGGTCTGCAGTGGACAACACAACACAGGGACACAACGTCATTGTAGTGTCTCTGGAGGCACCAGCAGGGCAGAGGAAGGCCTGGCATGGCCCTGGAAATTAGGTGGAGGAGGCGCTGTTGCTTGTGACCCATCCAGGTGCAGGGTGCTCCGCTGTTGTGATGAAGCCAGCAATCACTGCCTCAGTTACTCGCACGAGATCTCAAGGGCCTGCTTGACTTCATCCCGAGAGCAAATTGCTTTCAAGAACCTTCAGACATTTAGCTGGGTGTGGTGGCGCACGCCTGTAATCCCAGCACTCGGGAGGC
>PVJA010046231.1:0-15234 GCA_004027025.1 Myocastor coypus | reverse complement strand
AAAGTGGCCTTTCATTGTTTGCTGGTTTCAGCTTGACACATGGACGTGCTCTTGAATCAGAGATAAAGCTACAGTGGCACAATAGAGATTTTACATATTATCCCCTCTAATTCTTTTTTTTTTTTTATCTTTTTGAGACAGGGTCCCACTGTGCAGTTCAGACTGGCTTTGAGCTCACTTTTGTGGCCCAGGCTGGTCTCAAACTAGCACTGATCCTCCTGCCTCAGCCTCCCAAGTTCTGGGACCACAGGTGTGTGCCAGCATGCCTGGCTTATCCCCTCTAATTCTTGAGAGGCCTCATGGTTATTATTTTTACATTGTAAGAATTTTCATATTTAAAGAACAGGCTCAGAGAAGCTCATGTTTGTCGGGAGAACAAATTGGGGAGCCGGTATTTAAGATCAGGTGCCACTGACATAAAAACTTAGTGATACCTTTTCTATTTTGTGAAGTAAGGAGCCCTTGGTGGGAGCATATTCATAATGTTGCCCAGTGGGATCAGCCGACGAAGCCTCTCCTTTCCCTTTAGGAATAGGCCATCTTACCTGTCAGCACTGGACCCCAGAGGAGGACAAAGGCAGATACCAGGAGGAAAGGCTTCATGGTGGGGCCGGCGCTTCCATGGAGGAGTCTGGTGGCGGCATTGCACACTGTCCTCAGAGAACAGAGAAGGGGAGGCTGAGCATAGCTTCCTGTGCAAGCCTGCAGGTCTCCAGTGTGCCCTGACCTGGCGAGGTGTGCTAGGCTAAGTGCCAGAAGGCAGCAGAGTTGGCAGTGCTCTTCTGGAGACAGAACTATCAGTGCTTGCTCTTTCCACAGTATTCCCATGCACAGCAGGCAGGACTCTGCCCCAGCTTGGATTTTCCCAAAAGTGCTAAGGGAAGCCTCAGAGCTGTATGATTGATCAGATTCAAGCAAATAAAGTTTGTTTGCTTCACAGAGATAACCTGTATTTGTCAAGAAAGTTTTTATTTATTTATTTATTTATTTATTTATTTATTTATTTATTTTTTGGTCTTTTTGAGACAGGGTCTCACTATGCAGCTCAGGCTGGCCTTAAGCTCACTTTTGTAGCCCAGGCTGGTCTCGAACTCGCCCGATCCTCTTGCCTCAGCCTCCCGAGTGCTGGGATTACAGGCGTGAGCCACCACACCTGGCTATGTCAAGAAAGTTTTGTCTATAGCTTTTTTTTTGTATAGTTATAAACCTAATATTTTCCATGTTTAGTTATTTGTTCTAATAGCATAAATTTATAGGGTTTGTGATAATTAATATGTGTGAATAATACAATGATAAAATCAGAGTAAGCTTAAGGAGATAAACTTAATATTTTTGCAATTAGATGTCCTGCTGTTTATAATTTGATGTATACTATATATATTCTTCAGTGTTTTGTAATGTAGAAATGTCCCTTAAGATCATTTAAAAATTTGCCACTGCCATAGCTATTGCTGCTGCTGGAGCCACTATGGCCAACTTGATTTTGTGGTTTGGAAGAATACTGGCCTCCACCACCATAGGGCCTTGAGCTTCTGCCTCCAAAGTTTCCACCCTCCATGGATCCAGCATTTGAAGACTGACTGCTGTAATTGCCAAATTCACTATAGCTTCCACCGCCCCCACAACTGCTTCCACTACCGCCACCAAAGCCCCCTCTGCCTCCTTCTTTGTTATAGCTGTCACAGCTGCCACCCCTACCATAGCCACTGCCCCGGTTTCCACAACCCCGTCCACCACTTCCTGTCTTAGTTACTCTTTGCTCGTTGCTGGGACAAATGCCCAACACCCAAAATGAACGAAGGAAAGGTTTATTTAGCTCACAGTTCCTGGCGGTTTCAGTCCGTACTTGGCTGGATACAAGGCAGAGACGCAAAATGCAGAGCCCAGCAGTTCATGGTGGCAGAACAGCAACAAAATGGTGACAGGGGCAACGGACCAAACAGGGCAGGGAAGAGCAACAGCATGAGTCTGTCTCTCCGTCTCTCTTTATATTACATTCAGGCTCTCTGCCTTAGGATATCTGCCCTAGGTCACACCCACAGTCCCAGCAGTATTCAGACCCTTAGTCCCATCAGTACTAAAAGACACAATCCTAGTGGATCATGAGTCAAATCTCAAACTCTAGAAGTCCCTGCCCTGTGATTGCATGAGGTTTTTGGGGGACAACTAGACATAAACTATAACATTCCAACCCTGGACCCTCAAAGTCTCATGCACCTCCCTTTGTGCAAAACACATTTTAGTCCATCACTAAGAGTTGCCAAAGTCTCAGCAGTTTCAGCATTGATGAAAAGTCTAAGTTCCAAGTCTCCTCCAACATCCAAGGCAAACTCTTCCCTGTGAGCTTCTGTACAAAAGAAAAGTTAAACAGATCCAACATTCAAAGGCACAAGATAAGTACTGCAATTCCAAAAGTTGCAAACAGGGTAATACAAAACACTGGGACCAACACATGTCCAAACTTCAGCAGGGTAAACATTAAATCCCATAGTTCCAACTGTAACATCTGAAGTAGTCTGCACTGAGTTGTGAGTTCCAAAGGCCTTACAGCACTCTTGGTGGTAGTTTCCATGGCTTCTCTCTTAGGCCAGATTTGCTCCCTCTTTGCAGTTTCCCTTAGACAATCCACATTTCTGGCTTTTCCAAATTTCTGGCGTTTCCACAGAATAAATAGGCTTCTCACTCTCTGCTTCACACACTGCCCTCTCAGGGGCACATTGCCTGGACTCCCAGGCCTTCTTCTGAAATTGAGATGGAAACCTTCTTAACCAAACAACTCCTGCATTCTGAATGCACCTAAAACCAGTGCCACATGGATGATACCAAGGTCTGCTGCCAGCTGGAGTAGTAGCCAGGCTTCCTTCTTTCTTGGTTGTAGGAGTGGAGTGCCTGGATTGATGAACATTCTGAGCTTGATTCCGAGGAAGAAATTCTCAGCGCTGGTGCCATTTTGGAACCTGGTTTGGCTGTTGCTGCCATTCTGGTATTTGGATCTCGGTGGCTTTCTTCTCAAGGCAAAATCTCTCTCCTTTGCAATTCTGGGGCTGCAAAGGGTGTAGAGCTGCTGCCTCTTGTGATGCCCTCAGGGCATCCTTTTGATTCTCTGGTTCCTTCCCAGCAATGGAGATCCTCTCAGCTCCATCTTTGCAGTCCAAAGCTTTCCTGGTGTTTTCTTTCTGGCCAAACTGACATTTTAAATCATCCTGCTTGACTCTTTGCTCTGGATTCTCGACATAAATCTGGCTAAAAGCTGCTAATAACAGCCATGCCACTGCCCCAATAGTTTGCTGCTTTGAAATATCTCTTGAAAGATTAATCAGTCTGCCATGCTTAATCTCAGTCTTAGGCAGTCATTGTGCATGAGCAAATTTCCGACAGACTTTCAGCTAAACCATAGCACAAATCATCTGGAGTCCAACAACCAATATTGTCCTTTTTTCTAGGAGAAACCTCCCTAACCTGGTCATTACAGGCAGGCCTTCTGTCGGTCTTCTGGTCTAAGCTCTGACTAGAATCTCCCCTACAGAACAGCTGAAGCTTTCCCAGCTCTTCACATGTAGAGGACTTCCCCAAACCTCTCCTATCTCTTCCTATAAGCCATTCCCAAAAACTTGTAATTCACGTGGTCAGGTTAGTCACAGCAATGATCCTACTTCTCTGGTACCAAATTCTGTCATAGTTACTCTTCTCTCATTGCTGGGACAAATACCTGACATTGAAAATGAAGGAAGGAAAGATTTATTTAGCTCACAGTTACTAGAGGTTTCAGTCCATATTCGGCTGGCCCAGGGTTGAGTGGAATATGGCAGAGAGCATCCAGTTCACGGCAGCAGAACAGCAACAATCATGACAGAGGCAACCAACCAACCTGGGCGGCAGAGAGCAACAGCATGCGTCTGTCTCTCTGTCTCTCTTTATATTACAGTCAGGCTCTCTGCCTTAGGATATCTGCCCTAGACCACATCCATAATCCCAGAAGTACTCAGACCCATAGTCCCATCAGTATTAAAACACATAATCCCAGTGGATTATGAGTCAAGTTTCAAACTCTAGAAGTCCCTGCTCCATGATTGCATGAAGCTTTGGGGGGACAGCTAGACATAAATCATAACAGATGGCCTCTAGCTCAACATCATTCTAAATGGAGAAAAACTGGAAGCTTTTACTCTAAAGTCAGGTGTAAGACAAGGATGTCTACTATCCCCGCTCCCATTCAATATAATTCTGGAAGCTAGCCAGAGCCATTAGACAAGAGAGAGAAATAAAAGGAATAATAATTGGAAAGGAAGAAGTTAAACTATCATTATTCACAGACAGTTTCTTCTACATTGAAGAACCAAAAGACCTAGGAACTCCTAGAATTAATAAATAAATTTAGTAGCATATTGTCTTAGTTACTCTTCTGTCATTGCTGGGGACAAATACATGACACACAAAATTTATTTAGCTCACAGTGACTGGAGGTTTCAAGACCCTGCCTCTGCTTTATAGGATCTGGAGGAGAGGTTCAGGTGCTGCTGTGTCCAGGATGATCTGCTCCATACCTCTGAGAGACTGCCGCCTGGGGGGGACCCTCGGACAGAGCATGCTGTCAGTTTAACCATTCACGCCTCTCTTGGCCTCGCCCCTCAGGCCCTGCCCTGGTCATTTGGCCCCGCCCCTTGAGCTGCATGTTTGTCAGCCCCATGATTTACATGAGGCTTTTGGGGGACAACTACATACAAACCGTAACACATAGCAGGATAGAAAGTCAACCCAACAATCAGTAGCATTGCTCTACACAGACAACAAACTCACTGAGAGAGAAATTAGAGAAACAGTACCCTTTGCAATAGCATCAAAAAAACACCATGAGGAATTAATCTAACAAAAAAGTAAAAAACAGTACAATTAAAATTATAATACTCTGAAAAAAGAGATAGGAGTGTATTTCAGAAAATGAAAAGAAATTCATTGTCCTGGAGAAGAAGAACCAACATTATGTTTGTTTGTTTGTTTATTTATTTATTTATTTGGTACTGGGGTTGAACTTAGGACCCTGCATTTGCCAGGCAAGAGCTTATTCTACTGAGCTATCTCCTTGGCCCCAAACCAACATTATGAAAATGTCTATCAAAATACCATCGATGTAACTCAATCATCTAGAGAAAGCACTGTTAAAATTCATTGGAAACCTGAAAAGACCTAGCAAAGCTCAGACAGTACTGACCAGTGAAGGGAAGGTGGGAGGCATTACAACCCCTGGCTTGAAATTATACTTGAAAGCTATTGCTATAAGATCAGAACAAAACAAAGCAAAAAACAGACTCAAGGATCAACAGAACAGATTAGAAGATGAGACAAAACTCCAAATGCATTCAGTCACCTTATTTTTGATAAAGGAACCAAACATATTCACTGGAAGAAAAATAGTCTTGTTAGAAAATGTTACTGGAAAAACTGGCTCTCCAGAAGCCAAAAAAGAATAGTAGATCCAGGTCTATTGCTATGCACTAAACTAAAGTGAAAATAGATTAAATATATAAACATTATAAAAGAAACACTAAATCTACTCAAAGAAATCTTCGATGATAGAAGGGTAGGCAGACAGTCTATGAAAAAAGACTTCCTGGTAAATACTTCAAAGAATCAACAACTGGGCTCTCATCTTATCGAGAAGTCTCTGCAGGTCAAAAGAAATCACCAACAGACTGAAAGGACAATGCATGGATTGAGCAAGAAATCTTCACCGGTTGTCACTCAGACAGAGGACTACTAGAATATATGAAGAGCTAAAAAAGAAAAATATCAGGGCTCTCAAAGAAAAAAACCCAATCCACAAATGGGCATCTGAGATGAATACATACTTCTCACAGGAAGAAATATATATAAATGGCAAATAAATGCATAAAAACATGTTTTACAGCACTGGTCATTTGAGAAATGCAAATTAAAACAAACTGAGATATCATCTCACTCCAGAAAGAATGGCTATCATAACACTGTCAACCAATCAAAATGCTGGAGGAGCCGTGGGGAGAAGGAATATTTATCCACTGTTGGAGGGAGTGCAGACTGGTGCAACTATTGTGGAAACCAGCATAAAGAGTCCTAAATAAACCGTAATTATTGGTCCCATTGGACCCAGCCATTCCCATTCTGTGGATCTTTCCAGAAGAATTACAAACATCGTACAAGTGTGATCTATGTGTACCTGTGTTTGTAGCTGCATAATTTGTCTTTGCGGAACGAGGTCATGCCATGCAGTTCAGGTTGGCTTTAAGTTCACTTTGTAGCCCATGCTGGTCTTGGACTGGTAATAATTTTCCTGCTTCAGCCTCCTGAGTGTTGGGTTTACAGATGTGCACCACCATGCCTGGCTCAAACAGCATAATTTATATCAGCTAAATCTTAGAAACAACCCAAATCCCCATCAACCAAGGAATGAATAAAAGAGATGTAGTTTTTTTTTAATGCAATAGAGTAGTACAAATTATTTACACATTACTATTATGTGTAATATGGGGAGAAATCAAAGGAGAGAAAACCTTACAGAATTTATAAAACACTTAAAAAGGCAAATGGAAAATTAAAAAAATGGCAAAATGACATGAGCATATTTCTGACAAAGTAGCCCAGATGATGTCTTTGACCCTAAGAAAATGAACATAGTAGAGTAGCAGAACATTATAGCTGGAGTTCCTAACCTGGAATGGTTAAGGAAGGTGTCAGTAGGTATGCAACTGTAGAGACTGAAAAATCTGCACACATAGTCCTGATTTTCTATGCCCTTCACAACTTTCTAGAAGCTCTCGTTCCAGGTTAGGCAGCATTCTTATACCAAGCAGGAGGCTGTCTGCCTGCCACAGTTTCTTCTGCATGCTTCTGCTTTAGAAGAAGTGTCAAGGAATGGAACATGTAATTCCATTACTTAGGCAAGTCCTCCCTGGATGCTGAGGCTTGAAGATAACGTCATGAGCTGGACCAGGAGAGAGGGGCTCAGAGAGGCTGGGGTACCAGTGCTGGGTTCCTGACAGTGTCAAATTTCACCAATGCTAGACCAAGGAGGGCCCATGAGGAGAATGGCAGCTCTACGGATGACTTCCCCTGAGCTAAGTTCAGTCTCTTCCTCATTCAGGAGGCCAGCGCAGCAGCACCGTACTGGGGTTCTCCCTGGCTCCCTGGCTACTGAAAGGGCAGTCAGGTGTGTGCTAGTATTGCTGACTGCGCCATTCACTGAACCACAGTGCTTCAGATTTTTTCCTGTTACCATCTCTGATTATGAATCCAGGCTTTTGTCATTTTACATGTACCTATGAGTACATAGCTTCCTTTTCACAAGGAAGCACAGTTTCCATTGCAAAAGAATCAAGTTTATGAGAACAAGTAATTGAAGTCCTTCATGGCATATAAAGGACAACATTTTTAGTGACTCTGACATTTCCTAGGAACATTTGTTTCTCATCCCGATAGAACTTCAGGTAGGGGGTGTGCTTGGAGCCCTGCCCAGGAGGCCCAGGAACATTGTGTGATCCATGGGCTGGCAATCAGAGACATCAAAGGAAAGCGAGAAGGCTCACGGAGTTCTGGAGGGGGGCAGGTGGAGACCTGGTGGACACCAGGTGACTGTTGAAAGGAACTTGTTATCAGACCACACAGGGCCTCAGTGAAGAGAGATAAGAGGCACTCAGATGTCACCCATAAAGCACTTAGAGGAGAAAATCAGATGACTATCAAATACATGTTATTACAGCAGAAGAGGAAACGAGCTCACCTATTATCGATTGTATACATGTATATTTTTGTAGGTTAGGCTAGCCTGGAGCTCACTATGTAGCCCACGCTGTGCTTGAACTTGTAGCGTCGTTCTGCCTCAACCTTCAAGTGCTATGGTTACGGGTGTGCACCACTATGCCCACCTAGATTATAAACTTGAGCTAGGAACGATTTAATGTGAAGAAAATCACTAGATATGCAATAATTTTTTGAGTTGCCTGTTATATATTTACAGAAAGATAATCCCCTGGTTTTAAATAGCTATGTACATAAAAATATGAACAAACTTAAAAAAAATACAAACCCTTGGATAAGAGGGAGGCTTGTTAGCGATTTACCCACAAGGTGAAAGTCAAGAATAATTCAGAGTTTCTACTCTGAACTGTGCACCCCGGAGAGCAGGGTTCCGTGCTTCGTCGTTCTGTCTTAGCCAGTGTTACCAGGATAATGGAGACTCCTTAAAATGGACCAAGAAATAAGAGAGACTCTCAGTTTAAAGGGTGTGGGATCATCTGCTCTAAAGGCAGATGACAACACAGAGGCGTACCAGCCCCAGAGAGCTCCGCACGTCCCACCTCTCGAGGGGTATATTGTTCAGCCAAGGTCTGGGCCCCAGGTTCTTCGCTCTATTTCTTTGGTATTGCCAGTAGACAAGGTTCAGTTCCTAGTTGCTTAGGTTGGAGATCCAGGGGCTTCCTACAAGTACTTGTGAATAATTCAGGCTTAAGATTTTCCCTTTTCAAAACCTTTAAAAATAAACACGTTCCATCCTGTGCTACACACAACCCTTTTAAATTTTAAATTTAAATTGAATTGAAGAAAGAGAAGAGGAGTCAATGCTGGAAGGGCCACCTCATTTTCTTCCTCCGCTTGGGCTTGGAGGCTGCAGTGGCCCCAGAGCCAGGCTGACGAGCTGCAAAGAAGTTCCCGTTAGACATCTGGCCTGGGGGTACTTGGAAGATTCGACTCAACAAATCCTGAAGGTGAGCAGGAGCGGCATCTGAGGGAGTTCTCTGCTGACTCCTGGTGCCTGGGGTCCGAGAGCCAAATGAAATGTGGTAGGGAACTCTGTGGGTGTCAGGAAATTCTCACACGTTGGCAGTCAGCCCGCTCTGCGATGTCACAGGCCTTTTCATCCGTGAGTGTAAAGCAGGTAGTCTTGAGCCCCAACAAGTCTCCTTCCTCAGCAGGTGCAGCCTATTACACAGTATCTGGTGCTCTTAGGTTCTCGGCCCATCTCAGATCTCCTGTGCTTCCCTGGCATTGACTACACATCATACTATTCACTGCTTCCTTGCGGTCATCTTGAGACTTGGACAAAAGCTCATCCACTGACCGGCTCAGCTCATTCTCTGCCGTTCGTTTCATCTCATATTCTTTTGCCTTTCAGAGTTGCTGGAAATGTCCCAAGTGGGCCTTAAAACCTTGAGGGCGTCCTCAGACCAGGGGTGATGGTTTTTATCAGGATGAAACATCACTGCCGGCTGCCTATAGACCTTCTTTAGTTCATTGTCTGATGCTGTGGCTTCCACCCCCAGCATGTGGGAAGGGTTCAGCTCATCTACAGGAGCCTCAGCCATCATCAAGAATCGAGCCACTTCCTCTTCAGGCTGGCACTATCGCCCGCTAGCTACAGGTGCGTTCCCTTGCTTACTGGTCCTTTGCTTGAACAAAGGCGACTCCACCAACCCTGCTGAATTATTCTTACCAGCTGCTACTGGGCCTACTATCTCTCACCACAGTCAAGCAACACTTCAAGGTGGGAGAATCCAGCCAAGAAAACAGCCAGGTGGCCTTATCCCTCCAGCCTGACCGATCACCCAGGCCCACCAGAAACTGCCAGCCCAACTGGAGACAGCCCCAAAAGAGGGCCAGACCCAGTAGCAACAAAGTACTCATTAGCTTTTCACCCTAAGAAAATGGGTGAATAGTCTTGCTCCATAGTAAAATCCCTGGTTTAGAAGCTGGAACACTACCTGGAACACTACCCAGCTGCCCAGCCACTCAATCTGGGCTCCCACCCTAACTCAAAAAAGGTCCAGATCCCCACTGTTATGGTTTATGTCTAGTTGTTCCCCCAAAGACTCATGCAGTCATGGCGGGGACTTCTATAGATTGAGACTTGACTCATGATCCACTGGGATTATGTGATTTAGTACTGATCTAGAGTTTGAGACTTGATCCACGATCCCTGGGATTATGTGTTTTGAGTACTTCTGGGATTATGGGCATAGCCTAAGGCGGATAGGCTAAGGCAGAGAGCCTGATGTAACTTAAAAAGAGAGACAGAGAGACAGACTGCTCCCCTGGTTGTTCCCTTGCCATTGAACTGCTGCTCTCTGCCATGTGCCACTCAGCCTTGGAGCCAGCTGAATATGGACTGACACCTCCACAAACTGTGAGCTAAATAAACTTTTCCTTCCTTCATTTTGGGTGTCAGGTATTTGTCCCAGCAAGGAGTACACAGTCACTAAGACACCCACCTTTCAGCTGCCTCCATGCATAGATGAGATGGCCACAAATTTCCACTTGCTCTCCCACCAAAACCAGCAGCTCAGTCAATCGCCAGAAGCCGACCTGTGCACGCTGACAAAGTTCTTCTGCTCCCCATAATCCCAGGCCTTTGTGCTTATCTGTCTGACTTCATTTCCGGCCCAGCCGATGTTGGTCAGGAGGCTGTGGTGCCACTGTCTCCGAGATGGAAGCTTCTTTCCACTGGACATTTGTAAAAATTCACTTGGAAATTTAAAAGGTCCCTTTTAAATTGTCATATTCCTTTTCCAATTCATCTTCCCCAAAGGCTGGAGCAGTACAGTGGTGGCAAAAGCTGCTAGAAGAGCCATCTCCTCCCTCAGAGTAAGGCCCTTGTGGAATTCCAGGCATTCCCTGGCAGTTACAAGCAGATGAATTGGAAAGAAAAGAAGGGTTCCCATGCTTGTGATACCCAACCGCAGTCTTTGAGAGTTCCTGGTCCATTTCTGATTCTTCTGAAGATGCCTCACTCTGGTCAGGGTCCTCTCGCTCCCTAGGTGGTCCTGGACCCCTTAGGGGGAGCATGATTTGGATCTGACCAATGAGTGGGATTTGGGAGTTGTGTGTACTTTGGACTAGAATGTTCTGTGAGGCAGCAGGTACCACCAGGAACAGTCTCTGCTGAATCCTTGAGTCCTGAGATGGAAGTGTTTCAGGCTCCTAAAGTCCTGAGGGGGGCACCACCCCTGTGGGCCACTCCACACAACCCTCCTCCTCTGGGGTGCTTCTGGGCCATGAGCTCAGGGCTTCCTGAGGGTTTTAGGCCACAGCCATCAGGGTAAGCTCTGTTGCCTTGGGGCCAGGGGGAGCTGCAAGCGCAGCTCCCTTGGCTCCGCTTCTGGCACCGGCTTCGCTTCCACCTTCCGTCCCGTCGTGGCCACAACCTGCGCTGACTTCGAGATATGCAATAAAGTTACCATCAAATATTCCATTTACTTTTATTCCCTCTACTTAGCAGCGTAACCATTTGTTGCATTATTGTTCTCTCATACTTGATAAGTTGTTTCTTCACTTGCAGGCTACAAATATCTCCACAGCTGTAAGAACAAAAGACAGCAGGATTGGGGAGATAGCTCAGTAGAATAAGTGCTTTCCTGGCAAGGACAGGCAGGGTCTGAGTTCAATCAATGATCTCTATTTCAGAGTACTATAGTTTTCATTGAATAGATCTTTTACTTCTTTAGATAGATTGATTTGCATATGTAGGTCTGGTTTATTTCACTTACGAGTATATGTTCAAGATACAACCACTTAGATATGAGCTCTTCTGGTTTATCATTCTTTATAGCTGAGTCATATTCCATTGTATAAAAATACCACATCTTTTTCAACCATTCTTCAGATGATGGGCATTTTGGTTATTTCCAGGATTTGCCTATGGCAAATTGGGCTGCTATGAACATAGGTGCATAGATACCATTATGATATGATGTTTTTAGCTCTGGGAAGATTGCCAGTAGGGAGATAGCAGGATTGAATGGGCTTTCCAGTTCTACTTTTTAAAGGAGTCTCCACACTGCTGTCCATAATGGTTGCACCAGTCTGCATTCAATTTTATTTGTTTATTGATCTACAGTTCCTCAAACCATAATAACCTGAGTTCTTCAAATTTTCCATTTGCCTTTATACTTTTCTGCAGTTGTTTTTCCACTTTAGTTGCTACTAATTCATGCATTTCTTCTTTTACTTGAGATGCTACCTCAGATCTGAGTTCCTCTATATGTTTCTGCTCTTGTCTGTCTACCTCAGATGCTACCAATTCAGGGATTTCAGCGCATGATTCCCGTTTTCTTCCACGGTAGTACCTCCTGTATTTGTTCTGGATAGGCTTGGGATCTGAGATTGTGTCTTGCTCCTTCTCTTTGTCATTTTGCATGACCTCTGCACTAACCCATGCCATTAGTGCCTATCTAAATTTGGGTCTGGACCCACCAATCTTGATTCCATCCAGATGTGCCTGGCTGGGTCTGGCTGTGGTGTTCAGCTTCTTTCTGCTGCAGCTGGGCGTGGGTCTGGTCATTCAGCATGGATTGGTAGGGGCAGAGTTCTGGTGGCTGGTGGTGCTGGGGGCACATGCTGGCGGAGAGGTCCTACCTGGGCGTGGGCCTGGCCAGTCACTGTCAGGTCATGGGACACTTCTTGTCTCTTCTGCACAAGATTCTAGCACTGTGTGTGGCATGTTTAAAAAAACCAGAGTGGACGTCCTGAGCTCTCAGGTCTTCAGCCCTTCACTCCTCCTGCTGAGCTGACTTAAGGGAGCAGGCATTCCCTCAAGCCTCTCCAATAGCAAGGTGTGGTGGAGCGGACCTGTCTTAGCTTAGTGCTAGCATTACTGTGTGTGTAGGGTGCCTTGGTGCTGAGCATAATTTCAAGAAACAATTCTAATTGCCCTAATCCCAAATGTTGAATCCCTAAAGGTTGAAAGATCTAAATTCTAAAATCCTTAAATTCTAGACTCCTGAAAATTAGAATCCTAACAAATTAAAATCTTAAACATTGAAATCTTGGTATCTTAAATCCCTCAAATGATAATTTCTATAAACAGTTACAAGAATGGAGTGGAAAGCTGACTTCTGGGAAAGGCCTTTACCATGTAACAGACTGATAATGAAGACTAGTTTAAAAATGTCTTTTTGGTGAGCACTGGCATTTCTTGCAGGTAAGAAAATTTCAGGAGCTTTTAATGCATGATAGCTACATCTGTGTGAAGCCTGCCTTGACTAATTAGATATAACTATGTGCACAATAAATAGCATGAGAAGTCCTTCACAAAAGGGAGTGCCCTTCAAGACTCATACTGTCTAATGTTCCATTTTGGTCTACTGGTAAATTTATGTAGAATGGATTTCCAGGTACCTGAAAAAGTATAGTTTGGCGCTTAAGATTGGAAAATTTAATAGAGAATGCTTATATCATTATATATTAGACCACAGAAGATTTCAAAAGATGCATATGGAAAATGAGAATGCATGTACTCTAGAGATTATCATCTCTTAGAAAAGCAGCCAGTAATCATGATATAAGTCTTCAAGATACATTTAAGTTCAATAATTTTGAAATTACTTTGCTCGCAGGGACCATTTCCATTGCATAGAGCACCTCCATGCAATGCCTGGAATATATTTCTGCAGCATACCTTTTTATATAGTTAAAAAATTTCGCTTTAAAGTTGTCAGCATTTTTTTTTTATAATTTTTTATGCTATATAGTTTATCTTCACAACAGTCTTTTTTTTGGGGGGGGTACTAGGAATCAAACTCAAGACTTCATGCTTGCCAGGCAGGAACTATGTCACTAAGCTAAGTCCCACCCCTCTTTACATCATTTTTAGCAATAGAATTGTGAATTATATGAATACACTTAGGAGTCCTAATTCACTGTATAAACTTTTGCAAACAACTTCATTAAAAGTGCAATATTACATTGGATTTGTATTTCAATATTGTGAATGCATGTAGAAGGGTTGAAACATCAATTAATGAAGATTTTTGGATATCCAAACCTTTTTGGATATCTACATCTATGAAAGATGAAACTTCTTGAGACTTTAGCTCTTTGGATTACTGCATTACTAGTGAGGCTTCATTGTGGATTTTTTTTTCAATTTTTTTATTGTTTAAATTTAACAATGGTTATATTACATATTTTCACCATCAGATCAGTTTAGATTAGTACATATAGGTATATAAGATTTTTTTTTTTGTCTTTTTGAGACAGGGTCTCGCTATGCAGTTGAGGCTGGTCCTGCACTCACTTTTGTAGCCCAGGCTGGTCTCGAACTCGCACCAATCCTCCTGCCTCAGCCTCCCAAGTGCTGGGATTACAGGCGTGAGCCACCACGCCCGGCTAGGTATATAAGATTGATCAAACAATTTAACATTAACCTTTCTAAATCCACATTACTTTTTTTTTCTTTCCCCCTTTCTTTTCTTTGAAAGTTGACATATTGTATATTGTCCTCACAGTCATTCTACAGAGTACAGTGTGTGGGCATGACCCACCTCCCTGTTGATGTTGCTTAGGGAAAAAAAAAAAAAAAGCATTGTGGATTTTGATTTAGATAGTTTCCATAAATTTCAAATGCTAACAGTTATAAAACTGAGTGTAGCCGGGAGTGGTGGCTCATGCCTGTAATCCCAGCACTTGGGAGGCTGAGGCAGGAGGACTGGTGTGAGTTCGAGACCAGCCTGGGCTACAAAAGTGAGTTCAAGGCCAGCCTGAACTGCACAATGAGACCCTGTCTCAAAAAGCAAAAAAAAAAAAAAAACCCCAAAAACTGAGTGTATCCAATTATCAACCATAGTGATATGCATTTATATATTTCCAGAAATGACTTGTTTTGTTTATGAATATAGTTAATCTGTTCATAATTGTTACATTTGTGCAATTGTTTTTAATTCACCAAATGTTTATTATTACAAAAGTGATTCCAATTTCACTGGGTAAAGTAGTCCATGAAGTATTTTGCCATATTGTCTCTTTTAAATATATTTGGTACAAGAATCTACAGGGTCTACAGGTTCTCACAGTGTAGACTGGCCGGACTCAGTGATTCTCCTGTTTTTAGCCTTCCAGGAGCTGTGATTACAGGTGCACACCAGCACACCCAGTCTCAGCCACCATCTCAGCATGCTCTCAGGGGCAGGACCGGCACAGCATACTGGAGACCAAACCTGGCTGCTTTGCTCTGTCTAAGCAGGGGCTTTAATCCACTGAACAATTTGGCTGCCCCTCTGCAATATTTTCATGTCTGCGATTTAAATCTTTTTCCATAAATCAGTATCATTAAAAAATAAAAAATGCTTAATTACAATGCATGAAACGCAGAGCTAGATTGGTGAGATGAGCTTTAGGAGGCTTAGATTCAATAGCTTCCAACATCACAAGCTTCACTGGTGGCCCACTGCAATTGCAGAACATTTGACTGTGTATGTATCTGCTTCCTCT
>PVJA010046230.1:0-15225 GCA_004027025.1 Myocastor coypus | reverse complement strand
TGTGCTGGAGCTCTGGCTGCTAGCTTCTGTGAATCCCGGGGGATGTGGTCTGTAGGTGGAGGTGGAGCTTTGGGATTGAGTAGTCTTGGTAGGCTCGTGGACCAGATCTGTTGCCAGACAAGATGTTTGATGGGTTCGGTGCTGGAGCTTGAGCTGGAGGTTAAAGAAAAAAAAAGAAAAAAAAAAGGGGGGGGTGGGCGGGGGAGGGGAAGGCGGGCCAAGGATCCTAGCCCAGCCGGCGCGCGGGCTGTGCTACCGGCTGGGACTTGGTGGGACTGGAACAGGAAGTTAGTCGCAGGAGCGCAGAGGCAGGGCAGAGGTGCACAGGCAGTTTACCCTCGGTGGACGCGCGAGCTGTGCTACCGGCTGGGACTCGGTCCAGGATGAAAATTTAACAAATGTTAAATGGCCAAATGTTAATATAAAAACAATGGTTTAAATGAGGTCAGTAGAACCACTTAGAAATATTTTTTTAAATTAAAAGTATTTCAAATGCACAGAGTTTCTGTGGCAGTTTTACAGTGAAGCTGTGTGATTATCTTTGCTTTACCTGCTTCTGTGAGGAACTTGGTAGTGCAGATAACATCAATCCTTAAAGTCCTCTATAGCCCTAAATTGATTTCATGAAAACAAGTCATGATACAGATGAAATTAATCCTGAAACACACTTCCTCCGTGTCTACTGCTGTGCAAAAATATTCTGATTTTGCAATGGAGCATATTACCTTTTGTTTCTGTAGGCTTAGTCCACAAATACTAAAATTTAGAAAACTTGTTTTTTAACACAAAAATTAGGTGATTTTTTTCAAAACTTCTTTTGTCAGTATATGCTTGGGATATGCAAGGGTTCCAGTCATCTTAGGGAAATGGCACATATAAATACTGTACCTGGTAATTTTTACTCTTCCCCAACGTCTCCTCTACCCCAGCACCTGATTTCTTTTCCATTCTCCCAAAGCCTGCTTCCTTGCATTCTATCATCTCTTATATTTTTTATTAAATTTATTTATACTTGGGGTTTTCACATGGAATGTACATGTAATATGTCGCCTTCTCCTGTTCTTGATCTCTTTTAACTTTGAACTATGATCTCAAAATCTTCATTTTTCTATTAGTATCTCAAATTTATGCTGTATGGCTGATTAGCACTTTGTCATGTACATGTCCTAACTCCTCTTTGAACATTCATCTATTAGTGAACATATAGACCTTCTCCACAATTTTTCTAATGTGGCTTGTTCTTCTATAAAAATGTTTATTAAGATTTTAATGCTGTGGGGAAAATACTTAGTTTTCACTTTGTTTTTGGTTCTGGGAACTGAATACAGGACCTTTTGCACTCACCAGACAGACACTGTGCTGCTGAGCTGTCTCCAGTCCCTGGGGAAGGTACTCAGAAGAATAATTAGAGCTGAGCCAAATAGAATTTATATTTTTCATTTTTGGAGGAATCTCTATACTGACTCCCATAGTGGTCAACATTGTTTTGACCAACATCATGGAAGAGTACCATTTTCTCCCAAATTCCACAAGCATATTTTGTTTTTAGATCCTAGATGTGGGCTATTCTTACAGTAGTAAGTTAGGATCATTTTCCATTTTTATCACTGTATGTTTGTAGCATTGCGGTCATGAGGAGCTGGTCCATGCATACATTTATTTTTTTCAACCCCTTTCCCTTGCTTCTCTCCCTTTCTTTGTGTATCTCAGGTTCCTTCAATTACACACTTTTTGCAATTCATGTTCATAGTACATGATACATTCCTTGTAGTGACTTTGTTCACATACTTGGCATTTCATAATGCAAAATCTTCATCACTTTTCTAAATCCAACTAGTTTCTTGAAGAGTGAATCTCAGTATGTTTTGGTTTGCATTTCTCTGATGAACCAAGATATTGAAAACCATTTCATTTACATAATGGCTATATATACATCTTTTTTTTTAGAGAAACCTGCACTCATTTTCATTGTTCATTGTCTTGATAATGTCCTTATTTTGGGGCATCTGTTTTTGAATATTATTTATCCTGGATATTAGCCATTTGTCTGAGGAATAACATGAATATTTTTCCCATTATTTTTCCCATTTCCTTCACTTTGTAAACTATAATTGTTTCCTTTGCTGTATAGAAGCTTTTACATTTAAACTTTATAAAATTACATTTTTCAATTTGTATTAATTTTTGTGAAATTAGAGTTATGTTTGAAAGGCCTTCTATCTTCAAATTATACTAAAAAGCTACCATAAGAATAACAAAAATTGAACATGTTACTGGATAACTTGAAATCCACAATAATGATGGGTGGGATTGATTTGCTAATCAGGGTCTTCTCTGAACCCCATAACTTTTAGGATTTTTTTTTTTTTTTTTTAGTTTTGAGAAGAAGCTATTGACATTTTGATTGGAATGCATACAAGTATATATTTGAATTGCACTCGTAGTGGATTAACTGACAAGCAACTTGTAATAATCAGATGAAATAAGTCAGCATGGTGGTAGGTATGTAAGGTCCACCTGAGAATTGTTGGCAATAGCATACAAAGAGATTCACAGGGAAAGATGCTGAGGAGGTTTGTCATGTTGGCTTTTCTGATATGGACTCAGGTATTCTCTTTGTCAGAGGAGCTCAGTTCTTGATGTCACTGAGGATAGCGTTAGTTCTTTTGGGGCAGCTCTTGTCTTTACAAATATGTGAGTATGTGAGAATCACACATACTCAATACAATTTGTGTGAATATGGCCATTTGGACAATACTGAAATATTGGTTGAGTCTATCCAGGAGCAAGGGATATATTTCCATGTTCTGATGTATTTTTCATCTTTTTTCAGAGTACTAATTTTCCTCATAGAGTTTTAAAATTGCTTTGGTTAGGTTAATTTACGAGTAAGGTGATTTTTAGTTAATCATTCTTAGTACTTCTTCATTCCAATCTCTGCCAGTCTCATAGAAAGTGATGCCTCAGTTCATTAGCTTAATTCTTTTCAGGATTCTGGAGAAGATGACCTTGTGTGTGACAACAGACATAGGTAGACACAGGTAGACAGGGAAACTGACAAAGACATAAATATAGGACCACATATGTATGCCTATAAACACATGCATGCATAATTGTTCCCCTATCTGTATCTTTTATGTGTCTGCAGTTTTATTTGGATTTATGGCCTAATTTTGCTCGTATCATTTCCTCTAAGCAAGTCATCAGTCACTTATGTAATTATTTGTTATTCCCTTCTAATATAAAAACTACTAAGGATTATAAAGAACCTTTTTACAGGTTATAACATTATTTGGTAAGAATACTCTGTTGATTCCATTTGTTAAGAATAGATTGCACTCAGCGCCTCTTCACTGCATATTTTCATTCTCAACTTCTAGTTTCAGTTTTGTCCTGGTGATAGCAGCAGTTCCATATACAGAACTTGAAAAAGGACTGCAACTTATAGTGAGGCTCCGTGTTTCTGAATAAGGGAAATCATTGCAACAAAAAATAAAAAGATTAGGAACCCAAAGAATTTTGAGCTTTATAATATTTTGAGAGAGTCTTGATTATTTCCTTTTTCTTTAAACTGTCTTAACAGATTAAAGAAGAATTTTGTGATGCAAGAAAAATAATCAGAGAGCTATAATCATCTCAAAATCATTTTCACATTCCCCTCAATAGGGAGTTGCAATTTCATGCAGTCATGGAAATTAGTGTTGGCTGTAGGCCTAGGAAAGAAGAGAATAGCACTACTATTGCAAGTTACACTGAGAGCTATTAAATATATGAATAAAATTTCAAATCAGCTCCCTACAGAAAACAGTTTTCCCCAAGCATCTGATACTGGCGTACACATAAAGTATAAGAAGAATTTATACATTTATTTAACTCTGCTATGTAACTGAAGAAATTAAGATATAGTTGAGAGCTTGCCATAATCTATGAAGTGTACTGTTTCTCATGAATTTGTCCAGTCACACTGTACAACCGCGTATTAGATAATCTCCCCACCTCAGGGTAAAAATCATTACCACATCCAGAATATACTATATAGAATCTTCTTAACAATATCTCTGGCTTTTCCTCATGATCTTTCATGGAGTGATTGCTTGAAATATTAAGTCTATTCTTTCAGTCTCTATGACTGTAACTCCAACAGTCTCCTATCCCACAGCACATGGTCCACCTCTCTCTGTGGGAACTATAAAAACTTTGATTCCAGACACTGATTTAATTTTAATCTTATATCACTATCTTCTTGAGAATTGATCCTTCCCCCTTCCAGACTTCAGACTTCTCCCAGTTCTTCAAGGAAATCCTGTTGTCTCTGCTCTTCTAGACGTCTCACAGAAATCTAGGTAGTGGCATGTGGTCCAGATCCACACAAGCAAGTGGAACATTGATTCATAGCTATAGCATCGGCACCAAAGTGGAGGTCTACCTTTGGATGACATAGAATCTTGTTTTTTCTCAATTTGAGTGTACTTTCTTCATCACAAAAGAATGAAATACTAGCTTTCTTTTTAATAATTTACGGTCTGATATGGGAGATCAATATAAAGCATTAGAAACAATGACTAGCACACAGAAGTGTTTAATACATTTGGGCTCTTATTGTTGTTTTGTTATAGTACATTCTGTATGGGCTAATAAATGGAAATGTCTTCCCTCTTAAAACAGAAAGGAATATGATATTGTGTAATAAATTTATAATATTGTATAAATGAAATCTATCTAGTCAAGTTTTCCTTGTATTTAATTTACTTAGAAAAAAGTAAGAAGAGAATAAAGCACTTCTAACTCTCTGAGATCCTTTAGTTTGGTCATAGAGTAAAGAACAATATCACTGTTCTACAGCTGACAGAGGAAAAATATTTTAAGATGAGCCTTGGTGTGATCAGATTTTTCTGAAATAAAGAACATTAAAAGGTCAGTTGTACTTTGAAGTTTCCCAGTGCTCGTTTTTGTCAAATTTGTCAAACATTCAAATCTACATGCTGCCTGCAGACGGTCTTCACAAGTACCTTGGCTTTAATAAAACACCTACAGCTCCTTCCAAGAGCTCATCTAAGCCATTCTTCATGGCTAAAGCTGATCTTATTTCCTCTCTTCTGTCACTGAATCATGTTAAATATCTCTCTAAGAATAATTACCTCTCAGCTAAATCCCTGGACCTTTTAATTAAAAAAGGCAACTATAATATGTTTGCTAGCCAGAACTAGCCAGTCCTAGGTTAGTAATTTTTACATTCTGCAGAAAAAAAAATAGCATGTTATTTTGATTAGTTATATCATCAGGGGTTTCCAGTGTAATTTGTAGCTTCTAAACAATTATATTCAAGTTATCTCAAGGAGGACTTTTGAAATATGGTCTTATTTAAGTAACTTTGAAACTTTTTTGTTGTCTCTGGTCTTTAAAATTAAAAGTCGCATTTTTTTAGTTTCCTCTCTTTTTCTGTCTCTCTTGTTCTCTTTTTCTATCTCTTTTTTCTATCTCTTTTTCTTATAGAAAGACAACAGAAAAGCTAACTTCAATATCCTCAGTTGTATATGAGCAGCCTGATTAATGTTCTTGTGAATTCTTAATGAGAATGCATGCATATTCACAGCGATGTTTATTAATTCATAAAGCAGCTGCTCAGAGGCAGCTATCAGAGAGAGACGTCTCCTCCCATGAAGCCTCTTGGCAGCCATCAGGCCTTTTCTTTGCCTGTTCATTTAGAGACAGTCTCAGTATCAAGGCTGATAGCCCTTTATCTGCC
This sequence comes from Myocastor coypus, assembly GCA_004027025.1. Lineage (NCBI taxonomy): Eukaryota > Metazoa > Chordata > Mammalia > Rodentia > Myocastoridae > Myocastor > Myocastor coypus. The sequence goes on along the minus strand of PVJA010046230.1, from coordinate 9,479 downwards.
CGGGGAAAGGACTGTCTCCTGCCAGCAGGAGGCCAGAGGGATAGGAAGTTCAGATCTGAATCTCCAATATGTGGGGAATGAAATAAAAACTTAATGAGACCAGTAGAGTCCACAGCTCATTTCAATTATTTTTAATTCTTTTCAGATGTTGCCTGGCATGCTTCGCTTAGTTCTCCAATGAACAGCGCATACCACATGGTGGTGGATCTCACTTGAGACCCTAAAGAAACATCCCACAGGAAATGAGGCAGAATAATAGGAGCACCGCATGGACTGGTGCGTGGACCAGGTGGGTGAGGTGGAAAACAAAAACAACAGCCGTGAGGCCTTGTGTCCCTGTCACCAGGAGACTCACAGGGCGATTCACACTTAAGTTCTTACTACATACGATGCCTGAAAATAAAATCCAGGGAGAAGACAGTGACCCCACAGAATGAAGCACTCAGGCTGACTCTTTACAAGCTCCTCTCTCCTTTGTTATTTCTTTTCCTGTGCATTTGGAAGAGAAGACTGACCACAGTTTAGAGTTGAAACCTCAGTCATTACATGCCATACATATTGTTTTAACATTTTATTTATTTTTCCCTTTTTTTGATACAGGGTTTTAATTTGAAGTTCAGGCTGGCCTGGATCTCACTTATAATTCAGGCTAGCTTTGAACCCCAAGCAGTCCTCCTGCCTCAGCTGGGATTACAGACATGTGTCACCATATATAACCTTGCAGAATATTAGGATATTGCTAATACTGTGAGGTTGATTATATTGAAACTCGTAAATCTCTAGTCTACAATTTGAGTTAACATGTGCAAAGTTGCTCAAAGATTTATCTCTGAGAAGCTGCTATTGGACAGCATTACATTTGTTAATCTCTTCATAGGATGCCAACACTTTAACTAGAAGGATAAGAAGAAATATCTAGGGCTTAAATGAATGACATACTTCCAGCAAATTTGAAAGGCACAATAGGAGTCATTGCAGCTGCTACCAAAGTCAAAATGTTTCTGCTTTCTGTTTAATGACTCCTAACTCCTAAGTAAGGGTAAGCAACAGTGAAGGCTTTCAGTGATGAAATGAAGGACATTTCCAGTGCCCACCTCCAACCAGTCACCAAGTTGAACATCTATGGGTCAGAATTGGGTACAATATTCTTGACAATTTTGCCAGGAAATTCTACTGTTTAATCCTATCTGTCATGCTGTCACCTGGATTTAGTGGTTGAAATTATAAATGTACACACTTACTGCCAAAAGAGAAGTGAGATTTAGAAAGAAATTGAAGATGATAGATATAATAAAATGATTTTGAGTATGTCTCTTTACCTGGCATAGCAACTCTGATGTCAGTGTAAATGTATGCTGGTGGTCACAGGTGACAACAGCCCATGTGGATGCTCTGGCAGGTGGCCAAGACCAATAGGGTCCCACCCAGACTACTGTGTCTCTAGAAGGTGACTACTTTTAGTCCTATGTCACTTTTCTCCTAATATTTATGTTTTATGTCATCCTTTGATACATGTTTCAAAATTAATATATGTTCACTATAGTTAACTGTTGAAGGGATAATGATAAAAAACACAAACAATATTTACTGTCACAATTGAAAAGTAATAATCTTACATATTCTGTGTCATTTTTCCCTCCAAAAATATGGGGGCCTGGCAGGATGGCTCAGTGGTCTAAAGCACCTGCTTAGGAAAGCTTAGGTGGCTGCAGGGACTGCGGTTAGATCCCCGGCACCACATGCTGTTCCAGCCCTGCCCTCAGGGCAGGCTGAGCCAGTCATAAAAATAAATAAATAAATAAATAAATAAATAAATAAATAAATACAAAAGTTCTGAAACATGAAAAAAATTCTAAAAACAAACAAACAAACAAAAAATATATACTTATGTATAGCCTTCTAGATATACATTCAAAGTTGCATTCACTAACATTAGGTCATTAACAGTTTGCATGCTAGTAAGCATTGTTTCAAGCATAATTTTTCATGAACACATAATATTCCTGGTATTTATACTCCAAACTTTATTTATTAACTTGGGATTATTTCTAATATTTGCTTTTATTAAAAATAACCTGATGAATATTGATTATATATAAAGCTACATATTTGATTAGGACCTTAGGGAAAATTTTAAGAAAGAAATTACCAAGCAAATGTATTCTTTTTTCTCAGTGCATTAAGATTCATCAGGTGAGTGCTCTCAGTGCGAAACCACATGTGTGACATCACACTGAGCATCATGGGCTTCCACACCATCTCAACTGATTTCACATGGAAACATGCTATTGGACTTTTCTATTTTAATCTCTTTCATTACTAACGAGAATGAATATTCTGCGAACTTTCAGTTCATGTGCTTTTCACTGGTTTATTGGTTTTCTGTCATCAGTTTTAAGACATCTTTATACAAAGCATTAACCCAGTTGTGGTATGTTTGTGGCACATGAGTTGCCAGTTTTAAAAGTGTCTCATACCTTATTTATGGTATTGTTTCATATTTAAATTGCTTTGTTTTTTATGTAACGAACCTTATTGGTATTTAAATTTCTGACTTCATTATTTGTAAACTTATGAAAAGGTTTTTTGCTTTTTCTTTTTTTCCCCAAAAAATCTTTGGATGAATTCATCCCCAGCTGTGTCTGTGTGTCATGGTTTCACTTTTTTTTTCTTTTAATCATTTCAGTAACCTGGAATTTAACTGAAATTTTGCCAAATATAAGTCAGATAACTTGATTTCCTCTTAGTTTAATCAGCTTTAAAATTTTCTCAATATGTGTGCAGTTTCTTAACATGTAGCAGCTATTAAATCTAATTATTGGCCTTTATTCTAGCATCAAATTAAAAAGAAAATACTACAAGCTTATACATTCTAAAGTCGCTAAGGAATTTTTTTTCTGAATTTCTGTATTATATTTTTATATATTATTATATATAATATATAATATATAATATATTATATATTATATTATATTATTATTATATATTATATATTATTATTATTATTATATTATTATATATTATATTATTATATATATTATATATATACAATATATAATATATATATATTATTATATTTTTATATATTATATTTTTATTTGCTATTATTGTGGCAATAACAATATAAGATGTAAGCTTGCCACTTTGGAGGATAAAAATATATTTATCTTTAACTTTTATTTAATTTACACACCAATATTCAGTCTAACAACATATATTAATATCAAGTTTCTTTTCAAAATGAAACTTAATTGAAACAAATATTTTATAGAAAAGATAATTTATAAAAATCTTACTTTTTATACAGAAATGGGAGTTTCAAAATAAGATTTCATGTGTACATGATAAGAAAGCAATTACTGGGGATACCCACTTGGGATTCCCCCTCCTGTCTCTCTCTTGGACAGGAGCTTTGTTTCCTCCAATAAATTTATTCTGCTCATTAAGAAAAGAAATCAATTACTATTAATTAATTAAAATATTTATTTATGGAATTCTAAGAAATTTATTCTTCCGTATATCCTTGTATGATTTATTGTTGAAAGTTGGAATTAACAGCCCTTGAAATGATTATATATACTTTGATCTAGAAATTCTACTTTTAACACAGTTTTTTTTTTTGTTTTTATGTATTTGGTTGTTGCAGGGTCTCACTACACAGCTGACACTCATGGTGATCCTCCTGTTTTCAGCCTCCCCAGAGCTGGGATTACAGACATGCATCACCATGCCTGAACTCTGGCCAGCTGAGTCTACCCTGGGGGTGAGGCTGGCACATCATGTTGTGCTGGAGATTGAAGCATTGTCTCTGCATGTCTAAGCAAGGGCTTTAGTCTGCTGAGCTATTTTGCCTACCCGAGAAGTTCTACCTCTAATCTGATGGGATTAGTATCTTCTGTAGAAACAAACATCAGAACTAAATTAAATGCTGCTTATAAATGTAAAATATTATCAAGCCATATTAATATTCAATAATTTTATCTTACATTACACTATATAACATTACATCATTGTATCATATCATAATATATATATTTATAAAGAAACAAAGGAGAAACAGAATAAAGTGGAAAAATACTTATAATTCTTCCTTTATCATCAGTTATCTTATCAAGCTTTCTTACTCTGTTGTCCTAAAACTAGGGTTTCCCTATTTGTTCTTAGACAACATGAAAATTTATTATCTTTTAGCACCTACTTTCTGGTATGTCTCAATTCTGTGAAGATTCTAGTCTTTCCGGGCTCTAGCTCTAAACTTTATAATGGTTCCCTAGGCCTACTTCAATTATAAGTAAGCAAACAGAAAATAATATCATTTGTGTGTGTATGTGTGTTGCTGAATCCTATTTTGTTACTCAACATATACTCTTAAAGTCAATTTCCTGCCATATGCAGTTAATCAAAATAATGCTTCCCAAAGCATAACAATGATAAAACCAGGAGGAATCCTGATAAGTAAAATTGATTTTATCCTTTTCATACGTAGGCTGGATATTTAAAAATCATGGATATATTTCTCGCTTTCCATACTGCCCATCCAGCTCTATCTCACTTTCAAATGCCTTCTTAAATTTAGATTAATAGCTTTTCTTATGCAATTAAGGTATTTATTTAAATATCAGTTTAGTAGTTAGATCCCTAAAGACTAAAAATATAGTATTTTGTTACTTAAACTGAAAAAGATTCACAATTTAAGACTAATATTTTATTTGTCATTGATTTTTGCATTAATTTATTTTTAAGAATATTTCATTAAAATTATATTTATCTGAGTTAGTATTTGAATACCGCATTAAATGTCCCAGTGCAAGTTTCACACTTGCCTCACTGAAGAGCTCAGGAAACAAATCGAGGTGATTGCTGATTGGGTTCTGGGAGTCTCTACTTGTCTGGAATAAAAACCTAGTTCTTACGTCTGAGCTCGATCTTTCTGTTGCAAGCATACTTTGAGGCTATTGCTTCAGTTTCTATAGAACTCTATGACTTGCAGTGAGGCTCCTTACTACTTTTTTTTTTTTTTTTTTCTGAAGCTGAGCATGGAGCTCTTGCCTGGCTCTCCACTGTCCCTTCTTACCCTCTTACTTGCCAGGGCTTAGTGAGCATGCTGGAATGTCTGCCTGTGGACAGCCAGCTGCATCCGCTCACCCACTCCTTCACCCTGCATCCACTGTGTCCTTTTGGTGAGTTGTTCTCTCCACACAGCTACCTCAGCAGCTGTTCCTATTTCAAAGCTCCAAGTTCCATCCATCAATTCCTAGTTGAGTGTATTCTCCCAAGTGCTTTGACTGATACAGTATGAATAATTTTGTGAAAGTAGACTGAAAAAGTTCTAAAGAGAAGGTTATGTTTCAACAGTGTCAAATTCTATAAAAAAGCTAAAATGGAAGAAAGTTGGTTAAGGGCCAGTAATTTGATTATTTTGTGACTTTCTTGGATTTCATAGGATTGTATTTCCTTCAGTTTGGCAATATTTGCACAGGGCTTATGTGTTAAGCCTTGCTCATCTTTGTAACAGTACACATATTTAAAATCAGATCCTCTTGAAATACATATCATAATGGCCCTTAGCTTTCACCTGTGATTTTTAACACACTTCTAATAAAATTATTGGTAAGACCTTGGCCACCTTCAAAACGAGATTTTGATTGCAGTGGTGAAAGGATCTAAAGTGCAAATCTAAGGTAAGGGTGATAAATTGAGGGTGGAAGGCAGATTGTTTTCAAGAAATGTGTTCATTAGATTATGAGATGAAAATGAAAAAAGAGATAGATTTTCAGAAAAGTTTTATTGAATTGGTGACTTTGGGGCCAGCATGACAGCTCAGGGAACCAAAGGGCCTGCTTAGGCAGAACACATCGGCCGGGGTTCAATCCCTGGTGTACCATGCCAGCTCTGCCCAAGGGACGTGCTGACATGGCAATTGAGACTAGGCATGGTGGCAGGTGCTTGTAATCCCAGCACTTTGGGAGGCTGAAAGCAGAAGGATCATTACAAGTCCCATACAAGCAGTGAGACCCTGTAGACTCCATAGTTCCTGTCTATAAAATAAAAAAAAAATAAAACAATATTATTGTACTGATGATTTTTATTTTGTTTTTGCATATGTTTAATAGAGTAAACTGAGACCTGGCTTTAATTCTTCATAAGAATGTTAGATACAGACAGGTACAATAATGCTGAGGGGAGAAAAGGAGAAATCATTTTGGAAAAGAAAATTTATATATAAATTGTATGTGAAATTATTTGCTCTGACAAAGAATATGTTCATATATGCACTATAAAAAGGCACATATAGAAAAGAAAACTGAGTACTTTGTTTGTTTGACCTAAGGAATTATTTGGAACACTTTTATGGAAAGATTGGATAATTTCCATCCACACACTGCAAATATTGTGATCTCCAAGTGATCAGAGTTATAGAAGCATGACTAAAGGCTAACATACTTCGTGAGAAGCACTGAGAGTCCGTGGGTTCCAGGTAGCATGCACTGAATTCATGGTGGATATCATCAGCAGTTTTGGCTATAAACCTATGACAAATGATGGATTAGAAATTGAAAAAAAAATGAGTAAATCAGTACATATCATTGTTATATTTTAAATTTTGATGATCTAAAATAAAATATAAGATGAGTGAAAAGACATGTCTCATATTTTACTTTCAATTTTTAAGATGGTAAATATGTGATAAATACTTACGTAAAAATAATTTTTCAACTATAGGAATATTTCATAGAATATATTTATATTTATTACATGTATTATAAGGATATTTATCTTTTTCATAAATATTAAACAAGATTCTTCTTTTATGTAAATCTTATATTGTCCTGTTTTTTATGGTTGTTCTTGGGACTGGTGTTTAATTGCCAAGGTAATTTTGAAAAATTAACACAATCATTCTTAGATAGACTTTGTGGTAATACATTCACAATTAACAAAAATAGATGTACTTACAAATAGGTACCAGATATGTAGGAGAAAAAATACAGTGCCACATAAAAAGCTTGCTGCTTTTTAAATGTAGATTTTATAGAACAATTTTAACACCCCAAGGGCTCTTAAATGACCTTAGGGATTGTGCATAAAATTGTAAAATGTTTGCAAAATAATTACAGTGCATTGATGTCTGTGTACATATTCTTTCATAGAGACAGCTTATGAAAAAGCTACAACTGTGTCTATATCATGCTAAGCACATTCACATTATTATATCATACTTTGTGAGTTTTTCACTGAAAATAAATGTTCTACTTATGATGTAAAAGAATATTGCCATATTTCAATAAACTTCTTAATTTTTTTTATTTTATTTATTTTTTTTTTTTTGTCTTTTTGAGACAGGGTCTCGCTATGCAGTTGAGGCTGGCCTTGAGCTCACTTTTGTAGCCCAGGCTGGTCTCGAACTCGCACCAATCCTCCTGCCTCAGCCTCCCGAGTGCTGGGATTACAGGCGTGAGCCACCACGCCCGGCTCAATAAACTTCTTTAAATTGAGAATGCCTTAAATGCTCCTAAAAACTTACAGAATGAACAATCTTGTCTGAGTACAGACCTTTATGACCTTAGAATCTACCCCTATACTTAAAAAATAAGGCTATAAAGTTACAGATGCATTTACTTATTTGCTTTAGAATTTGAGTACAAAGCATGTTTAAAGCCATAAGTACAATTCTCCCACAAACAATTTTTGAAACTGTTTTTCAAAATTTTGTAGCCATTCCTCTTAAATCCAGAGACGAGAAGTGCATTCTGGTAGCAGCACTCACTCAGGCTATGGGGCTACGCCCTCATTTGCTTCAGTATTGCCCCAACCAGAGCTCTCTTGAGCTCTTCCCTAGGAAGCCCTCTAGACTCCAAAGAAAACATCTGACCCCCTCTTCTTTGGATGATGTACTATTTGTGAATTCTTATAACTATTTCACAGTCTTGTTGTAAAGAAGTTTGTCAAGAAAAGCATCATTTTTGAAATATGAAGATGCTAAGAAATATTAAGTAATTTTGTGCATTATCCAGAGCTGCCTTTGTAACATGGAAATAGGATTAAAATAATAGCCAGCCGGGAGCCGAACCCACGCGTCCTCCGCGGGTAAGCTGCCTGCGCCCCTCTGCCCCACCTCGGCGTTCCTGCGACTAACTTCCTGTTCCAGTCCCGACCCAGTACCAGCCGGGCCAGAGGGGTCAGGATCATTGGCCCGCCTTCCCCTCTCCTGTCCCCTCCCCCCCCCAACTTTTTTTTTTTGAACCCTTCCAGCCCAAGCTCCAGCACCGAACCCATCAAACATCTTGTCTGGCAACAGATCTGGTCCACGAGCCTACCAGGACGACTCAATCCCAAAGCTCCACCTCCACCTACAGACCACATACTCCAGGATTCACAAAAGCTAGCAGACAGAGCTCTAGCACAGAGTCAGGAACCTCTGTAGAGGAACCACCTTGGAGTCTCCAGACCAACCGCCCATACACACAGCATAACGCCACGAAAGTGCAGAGGCCGCTTCCATACAAAATGATAACAACAAGGAGTAGGATGCAATCTCAGGGCCCGTGCCCACCCAAATCAAATACAGAAGACACTATCATGGAAGAAAATACAAACCATACAGATGAAACCTCTGAATTGGTAGAATCTGAGGCAGACACACAGGTGCAGAAACTTATACAGAAACTGAGATCAGAGATAAAATCTGAAGTAAAAAAAGAAATACATGAAGTGGAAAAACGGCTGGAGAAACATATAGAGCATATCAGAGCAGAAATAATATCTAAAGTTGACAAAGACATGCCTAAATCAATAGCATCCCAAGTAGGAGAACAACTACACAAAAGTAGAAAGGAGAACAGAACAGAAATAATCTCTGTATTAGAGAGAGAAAGGATAGCCATAACGACAGACTTCAATACTATTAAAGAAGACATCGATAAAAAATTAGAGGAGAACAGAAAAATGATGGACTCCCTGATGGAGCAATATAGGAAAGACATAGATCACATGAAACACTTCCAAAGAGATACACAAGAAAATAAAACCTCGATCACAAGTTGGCAGAGCCGAATGAATGAAAATGAAGATAGAGTTTCGAACCTTGAAGACACAGTTGCAGCCAGTGAAAGAGTAAGAAAGGATCTTTTAAAAACAACCAGAATGCAGGAAAAAATAATTCATCATCTTTAAGATGATGCAAAAATGAACAACGTGAGATTAATGGGAATCAATGAGAAAGAAGGAGTCAATACAAATGATATAAAAAGAATATGGGCAGAAGTAATAGCAGAAAACTTCACAAATTTGAGAAAACAATCAGACATTCAGGTAACTGAAGCCTACAGAACCGCAAATAACATCAACCCAACTAAAAACACACCAAGACATATACTAGTCGAGATACCAGAAATCCAGCTGAAGAATAATATACTCAAAGCTGCTAGAGAAAAGAAACAGATCACATTTAAAGGAAAACCCATTAGAATAACAGCAGA
>PVJA010046228.1:0-15221 GCA_004027025.1 Myocastor coypus | reverse complement strand
TTCCCTCCCTCTCTCTCCCCTCCCTTCCCACATTTATCCCACTGTGCTTACCAGCCCCTTTCTCTTGGCTCCATGCTGGCAGCCATCCCCAGGGCTGAGCAGTACTCTACCACTCAGCTGTGTGCCCAGACCTGTTTATTTTCAGTCAGGGTCTTTTCAAGCTTCCCAGGCAGGCCTCTACTGTGTGGTCCTCTTGCTTTAGCCCTCTAAGTAGCTGGGATTACAGGCTAGGCTAGGCCTGGCCAGCAGGGGGGAAAATTAATTTACAGTTTTAAAAAGTTAAAAAATTTTCAAGTAAGAAAAGAATTCCAGCTTGGCACAGACAAATAATTGCGATCTGTACACTGCTGTGGAGAGTCTGCAGTGTGTCGAGGAGGCGGCCAGAGTTCTGCTCTTCAGGGTGAACTGGGGCCAAGGCATACCAGCCAACTTTTGGTTCTTGAAAATAGCAGTAAAGGCTAATAAAAATCTATGGATCATGAAATTGAGTAAACATTTCCAAAACATCTTACACAGAGCACTAAAAATAGGCCTACTTACCAGGATCTAGTTTTAAGGCCTGTTAATTCTAAGAATTATATCACATGGTAGAGAAAATTTTGTGAAAGAAAAACTGTATCAGCCGGGTGTGGTGGCGCACGCCTGTAATCCCAGCACCTGGAAGGCTGAGGCAGGAGGATCAGTGCGAGTTCGAGACCAGCCTGGGCCACAAAAGTGAGTTCAAAGCCAGCCTGAACTGAATAGTGAGACCCTATCTCAAAAAGACAAAAAAAAACTGTATCTTCCTCTGAATCAATAAAGGGAGAATGTCGGAGTAGCTGCCCTAATGGGGTGGCTCATTCATGCACACGCGGTCGGTTACCTGCCGCGTCCCGCCAGCGGCGCCAGTGCTCAGACGCAGCTACAAACGTGACCAGGGGTGCCCCTAGGAAGTGGGGTGGCACAGAGAGGTGATCGAGGCGCAAGGAGGGGGGCACTGCCCAGACATCATGGGCAGAGATGAAAAGGTGCTCCTGCCTGCCCTCCGGAGGACGTGCCAGCTGGGTATAACTGGATGACGGGGAGGGAGGAGACCGCACGACAGACGCCTGCTGCGGGGCTGGCGTCGTGCTGCGGGCGCTACAGGCCCGAGGAGAACACTCGGTGGGAGGTCACGTTTGGCCGGGAGGCACCTGCAGCCTCTGAGATGAGATGCCAAGCAGGACTCCTTGGGGAGGGACATTGGCGTCCTCTCCACAAATCAGCAAACGGCCCACGGCAGTCTGCTCTCTGTTTTGTTTTAGAAGAAGTCTAAAAGTTGAGAATGAGAGTCCTGGCCCGTCAGGCGGAAGTGGCAAATTTTTTCATTTTGACAAAAGTCTCAGCAAGATATGCACGGGTCATAGTATTTAACCAACCCCTGTTGGGTAGAGGAAGGAGTCCCAGCGTGGGACTTGCTGGGTGCGGCTCATTTTTAGGGCTGTGGGACTTTTTGCTGTGTTGCTTTCCAGAAAGATTTTACTGTATACATCCCTGCCTGTACTCGCTTCGCTTTGTGTCTAGATGTCCCCTAAAGCCTCCTGTTACGGGCGGCCTCTGGACTGTGCGATTGAGTACTGTGGGTGTGGATGCTGCGTCGGTGCCGGGGCAGGTCGTTTTCATTGCAGCGTGAGGAGGGGAGCGAGGCTGGCCAGCTGCTGAGCTGCCGCCACCCCTCTGCTCTCTGCTCTTCGCTGCCACCATGAGCAGCTGCCCTCTGCCAGGTGCCGTCTGCCTTGGAGCCCGCTGAGCCTGGACTGAGACCTCTTCTGACTGTGAGCTAAACAGCCTTCTTTTCCTGTATTTCGGGTGCCAGGTGTTCTGTCCCAGCGAGGAGACAGCACCCCTACTGTCACACACCCCTGCCCTACACACACCCACCCAGGGCAAGTTGGAGGCCTTTCTCGATACGCGATCTGTGGTGTGAGGTTGTATCATTTTTAACTCTGTGGCTATTTGCCAAGCAAGCAGCAGCTCCTCACTGCGGCTTTACTTTGTCCTCCTAAAAATGACGGCAGCTTCCTATTCCGTCAACTCATGGCCCGTGTTTAATTCTGGGTGAATCTTGTGGCCACGCCCCTGACGCCCTGTCCTGGTGAAGTTAGCTCTGCTTTTCCTTTGTCAGCACGTAGCTTTTTCCCTCACTGAGTGCACTGAGCATCTGCCTGAGGATTATGAATGAGCTGGGTTTAACAATATGACAGTGGTCTTTTAATTTTATCTAAAACAATGTTGCTCTGTAGGTTTGGAAATTGTAAATTAAGATACCAGCTTTTCCCTGCAATGAATAGTGCATTTATATGTACTTATAAGTGTTCTATGTCATGTAGTATTTGAAGGCTTGCGATCTTTACATATGCTTTTTTTTTTTTTTTTTTGCGGGACCGGGGTTCAAACTCACAACCTTGCACTTGCCAGGCAGGCACTTGTGCCTCGGAGCTATCTCCCCAGCCCACTACATTTGCATTTTTAATTCCTCTGAATATTCTCTTTGATGCAGCTTTCTGTACTTAAGAAAACTGAGGTCGTCTAGATGATTTTGCCGGCTATACAAACACCGTCCAAAGCTTAGAGCGCCCTCTCCCCACCCTGGAAGGGAGGCCACCCCTCTGCTGTACTTGGGGCTTTCTGGGGGGTTCATTTGCTCTGTGAAGCTACCAGGCTGACTAAGTCACTGAAAATTTTTCTGTTTTTTTATATTACGGCTGGTTCAGCCTGCCCTGGGGGTGGGGTTGGCACAGCACATGGTACCGGGGATTGAACTGCAGTCCCTGAGGTTGCCTAAGCTTGCCTAAGCAAGCACTTTAGACCGCTGAACCATCTCGCCAGCCCCAGTTACTGAAAATTTACAATGGTGGTGTTTCTCTGCAGTTGAAGATTTAGTTCACTCTTTCTGACCCCGTACTCTGTACTCGATAGCTCGGTTGTGGCACGTCGTCCCTGGTATTTTTATTGGCACCGTCTGAGTGGCACAGGAAGCTGAGTTCCGGGCAGGTGTGCTGGGCCGGGGGAGGGCCGCGGTGTCGCAGGGTCTGTCGTGGGCAGGCGCTCGCCGTGGCACTGGAGCCACCCTCCTCAGGGCTCACTGTGCCCACAGGTTCCGACCACATCCGGGAGAAAGACGGGCTGTGGGCCGTCCTCGCCTGGCTGTCCATCCTGGCTGCCCGCAAGCAGAGCGTGGAGGACATCCTCCAGGATCACTGGCAAAAGTATGGCCGCAACTTCTTCACCAGGTGGGTGCCAGCCCTGCCCGGGTGGGGCAGGCTTCTACGCCACTCAGTCAGGACACAGACAGAGCCAGCCATGAAGCACCCAGCCTGAGGTCTCCCTGACATAGGCGAGGGGACCAGCGCTTGGGCAGTGTGGTACTCCCACTGGTGGACGTGACAGGCATTGGGTTCGAATTCGAGCAGATGGCTTTGAATTTTATTTCCACGTCGCACTAAATGGGCGGGTCACTGCCAGAGAAGAGTGGGCCAGCCCTGGACGGACTGAATGATGCAGGGACCGGGAAGTGCTTCGTCAGCCCTGGGTCCCTGAGCACAGTTTTTCCTTAAATGGTAAAAACAGCTATGCTTCAGCCATGCTGCTGGGATTCTTTTTAAAACATTATTCATTCATTCATTCATTCATTCATTCATTCATTCATTTGGTACAGGATCTTGCTACGCAGCTCAGACTTGTAGTGACCCTCCTGTCTCAGCCTCCCCAGTGCTGGGATTACAGGTGTGTGTCGCCACACCTGGTTTCAGTGGCTGGAATGGCAGGCAGCACGGGGAATTGAACCTGGCACTTGCCAGGCAGTTGCGCGGACCCCTGAGCTGTCTCCCCAGCTCCTAGGTGAGGTGCTGATTCTTGTTCTGGTCCTTGGAATTGAGCCCAGGGCCTCTGTGCTGAGCATCGTCCCAATCTTTTTTAAATTTAATTTCATTTTTTATTTTAAGACAAGTCTCACAAAGTTGCACAGGCTGGGCTCCAAGCCGTGTTCCTCCTGCTTACAGCTTCCTGGAGTGCTGGGATTTAGGGAATTAAAGAGTGGGCTACCATGGTTAATAATCCACCACAGAGAGTACCCCCACCTTGCTGAGGGAGCAGTGGAGACCAGGTCTCGGAGGAGACCCCTTGGGCCCATGTGAGCCACGTGGGCTGCTCAGTCGGGGTGACTGCAGGGCCCCTTGGGCCAGAGTCCCTGCCACAGAAAGGAGGGAGGGAGGGTGGCCTCTTAGGCCAGCCCTGGACAGACAGGGAAGGGCTGCCTCCCCTCTGCCTGGGCCACCCGTGCGACTTCTTCCAGGTACGACTACGAGGAGGTCGAGGCAGAGGCCGCCAACAAGATGATGCAGGATCTGGAAGTGCTGGTGCTAGACCGCGCCTTCGTGGGGAAGCAGCTCTCGGCCAACGACAAGGTCTACACAGTGGAGAAGGCGGACAACTTCGAGTACAGCGACCCGGTGGACGGGAGCGTTTCCAAGAACCAGGTGGGCACGGGCACAGGGAGAGGCCCCCGGGCACCCGTGCCTAAGTGGGCCGCGGCCCCTCTGGCTCGAGGGACTCACCTGCATGCATGGGGAGCAGCTGGGGCCCCGGCTTGGTGCCCACTTTCAGGGTCCTTGGCATAGGCACCAGGCACTCCTGACACCCTGGAGTCATTCTGAGCTGTCTCTTGGAGTGTAGGTGCGCAAGGAGCCCAGAATCTAGGAAGGCAAACGTGTGGCCGTAGCCACAGAGTCACTCTTCTCCTCCAGAGACTGCCCAGAGTGACTTTACACTCGCCTTTCACATGCTTAGATTCTGAACAAGAGTTTAAATAAGGCAATCCTTAGCCAGGCATGGTGGCTCCCGCCTGTAATCCCAGCTTTTGTAAGGCTGAGGCAGGCGGGCCCCTGCAAGCTGGTCAGCCTGGGCCACGTAGTTTAAGGCCAGCCTGAACTACATAGCAAGACTGAACAAAAGGCTGCTCTGGACTTAGAAACATTAACTGTTCTTATCTGTAACCACTGGGCCCACCGGGTGCTGCATGTGGGGCGCCAGGCTCCTGCCCTGTGTGCCACACCCCACGGTGCCAGCCCGCTCACCAGAGCTCAGGCCAGTCACCTGACCTTGCCCCTGTCACCGAGTGGGCTCGGCTCTACTGGGAATTGGAAGGGGCGGTGGGTGGGGAGCCGGGCACCCCTGGGCCCCTCTGAATCCCAGGCATTGGCAGGAAGTGCAGCTCTGTGTCCCCATCCTGCCTGCAACCCTCCTGAGCTGGGGGTCCCACCTGCACCTGGCAGCATTACTTTCATTCAGAGCTTCAAACGGGGCTGGCAGCCGGGGTCCCAGGGAGGGGCGGAGGTATCCTGAGGCCTAGCCTCCCTCCTGTCCCAGGTGAGCTGCACCCGCGGTCCACAGTGGACGGTAAGGCATGGCGGCCGTGTAGCCAGCCAGCTCGGAGGCGCTGCCAGCGCCCTGCCCGTCTGCGCACCGTGGTGACCCTCTGCCTGCCTCTTCCAGGGCCTGAGGCTCCTCTTTGCAGACGGCTCCCGAGTCATCTTCCGGCTCAGCGGCACCGGCAGCGCGGGGGCCACCATCCGCCTGTACATCGACAGCTATGAGAAGGATCCTGCCAAGATCAACCAGGACCCCCAGGTGACACTGCACCCTGCCCCGGCCGGCCTCCTTGGCCGCTCTCAGCCTCCCAGCAGGGGTCATGCGTAGATCCTAACGAGTGTCACCGCCCCATCCTCAGCCAAGCCCAGCCCGGCCCCCCGACTGGCAGCGTGCACCTACATTCTCAGGTGGGGGAGATGTCCTGCCACATCCTGCCACAGACAGGGAAACGGAGGCCCAGGAAGGTTGAGCGGAGCACGTGGACGCGCATGCGAGCGAGGAGTGGAGCGGGACACTGGCCTTACATTGGCCGCCCGCTGACCTCCCGTCTGGATCTCTGGCTGCCACTCAGGTGGCTTCTCCCTGGGGAAGGAGGCATTTCCCTGTAGTTGGGAAACAAACCTGCCATGGGGTCCAGCCAGGCCCATCAGGCAATCACCAGAGGGACTGCGCCATCAGCCCCAATAGACACCTGTGCCCATGTCCCTGGAGGCGCACCATCTGGACAGCAAGATAGGGCTCAGCCTAGGTGCCCGATGCAGGTGTGGTGAACGTATGTAAGAAACAGCCAGCCAGGTCAGGAGAAGGCAGTGTGCCTTTGTAAGTCAGAGCGTCCTGCCGCTGTGTACAAGGGCACAGGGACGCTAGGTGGCTAGGTGGGCCACATGAGGCCTGAGGCCTGCCGTGTACCAGTGGAAGCTATGGAAACAGAAAGGGGCACTAGGGCATAGGGCAGGAGCAGAGGCCAGCCACGGGCACGGACTCCCATGGAGAGCACGGTGCTGTGCGGTCCGCGGCTCCTTCCGCCCAGAGCCCAAGGCTTCCTGCGAGTCACTGCCCTGTGTTTTACTACCAATTAAGCTTGAGGACATGGCTGTGCGTACCTTTTCGGCACAAGGTCTGTTCTTCCAACACCTACTTAAAAGTCCTATAGCCGGGCGTGGTGGCGCACGCCTGTAATTCCAAGCACTTGGGAGGCTGAAGCAGGAGGATCAGTGTGAGTTCGGGACCAGCCTGGGCTACAAAAATGAGCTCACGGCCAGCCTGAGCTGCATAGTGAGACCCTGTCTCAAAAAGACAAAAAAAAAAAAAAAAAAAAAAAAAAAAAAAAAAAAGTCCTATAAAATTCACTTGGGAACCTCTGACGTGGTGGGTTTGAGCCTGGGTTCGTGGTCAGAGAGGTGGCTTGCAGGCTTGTGCCCCCATTTCGAGCTGTGCCTCCCTGTCTTGATCTCAGGGACACTATTTCCAAAATGGTGGGATAGAGAAGCCATGGGATTGCAGGGCCTGAGGGAGGCGACCTTGGGCGCAGCTGAGGAGAGCTCACAGTGGAGAAAGACGCTCTTAGAACTGTAAAATAGCAAAGAGAAAAAAAAGCCCTCATGAAATCTGTCACCTCAGCCTTTCAGCACACCGCTTAGCAGTGCTACATGCGGTCACACCTGATCCTCAGCACTTGTCATTGTGTAAGGTGCAGACCTGGAGACAGGCCTGCTGGTCCCTGCCTGCAATTCCAGCTATACTGAAGCGAGAGGCTGAGGCAGGAGGATCGGGAGGCCGAGGCCAGCTTGGGCCACACAGCAGGGCCCCAGAACTTAGCGAGACCTCGAGAAACAGCACGAAGCTGAAACCTTCCGCCCCCTGAACAGCACGCCCAGGGTCCCCTCCTCAGCCCCTCCGGCCATCGTTCCACTTTCCTCGCCGTGAGCTTGGCCATCAGTTCCCCCCGTACATAAGAGGCCGAGGGTGCTGTGTGTGCACAGCTCCCCGCAGCCAGGGTCCCCAGGCTTCTCCAACGCTGTGGCCTGAGGGTGGCAGCGAGACGAAGCACCGCATTCGTTTCTGTCTCCACCTGCAAGGCGCGTGTCCCGGGGGAGCTGGCTGTGCCTAGCGCATCCTCCTCGTCCTCGTCCTCGTCCTCGTCCTCGTCTCTCTGCAGCCTGCCCTCCTCCCAGAAGAGAACAAGTGTCTCTTTAAGCAGCCCGGCTCTTCCCCTGATGGGAGGAGATCTGGGAGCCTCCTGAGCAACAACTGGGGGGCCAGAGACACCGGGCCCAGGGCGAGGAGAGCGGTGGGGGGAGTGAGGGCCACTGAAGTCCGCTCCTGTCCCTGCAGGTCATGCTGGCCCCGCTGATCGCCATCGCGCTGAAGGTGTCCCAGCTGCAGGAGAGGACGGGCCGCTCGGCGCCCACGGTCATCACCTAGGTGCTCGGCCGCCACCCATCCTGCGGGGCTCAGAGGCGAATGCGTGTGCCCAGACTGCTTAGCAAAAGGAGAAAGAGTTGGATGATCTGAACAGAAGCCAGAGCCCCCTCGGGCTCCCAAGGCCCGAAGTCTCCCTGCCCCGCTGCCGGGGTCTGTCGTCTGCTGGGCACTGTCTGCCCCGCAGTGTCGGCGGGAGGCCGGTGGCAGCTGCAGGAGCCCACACAGCCCCGCTGCCCACGGTGGACTCGCCACGCAGAGGGTGCAGCGTCTGGCGCCTTCCCCCCGGTTTTCTGACTTCTGCCTCATTTCTGCACAGCCGCACTTGCACAGTGTCGCAGAATAAAGCAGAGAAGCTGTGTGACCTCATCCTGGTCTCTGCCCTTGGCCTCGGGCTGCTTTGATTGGGGGGGGTCAGCTTTGTTCCCTTGCCTGGCAATCTGGGGACACACCCCTGTACGTTAGGGCTAGGCCTTCCTGAGCTGTGGGGACGTGGTGGCTGGTTGGGAGATGTCACTGAGCAGGGCCACATTGTCCCCAATGGGACAGGAGCAGAAGGGTGGGAGCCTCTGGCCCAGAATCTAAGCACTGGCCTCGCATTCCTCTCTGGACTCTCGGGCCCCACATGCGAGTGTGGCTGGGAGCTCCGGGTGTGATTCCACCTGAGCCCTACGGGCCTGTGGGGCATGGGGAGGGCCGCAGCTCCAGGCCCAGGCTGTGGGAGCACCCAGTGAAGGACCTCAGAGGTCCAGCAGCACCAGGGCGTCACAGCCCTCGCACTTGCAGGGCTGTCAAGGCCCGCATGGTCCCACCGCTCCCCTTGCTGAGTGCTGCTGCGGATGGGCCGGGGCTCTCCAGACCTGACTGGAGAGGGCGGTGGCTGGGCCAGCTGCTGCCCACCTGCAGCTGAGCGTTCCCAGCAGTGGCAATGCCAGCTCCCTGAGCACCCTGTGTCACAGGTGGCCAACCCCCCACCCACCCTACAAGCTCCCAGCCCTGGGGGTGGGGGTGAGACAGTGCTGAGACAGAGCCTCAGGCTCCTATCCTGTCCCCTCTGGTGGCTTCCAGGCCCCTCCCTGCAGAAGACAGCAGTGTCCATGCCAACATCATACCTGCTCACAGCCACCGACAGGGAGGGGACAGAGACTGGACAGTAGGCCTCGAGGCTGGGGACGAAGGCCCGTTTGGGATCAGCATGGGCACCCGGGTTGGGTGGCATCCTCTTGCTCGGCCTCCCGTGACTCCTCCCTGCTGCTCCTGACCCAGCTCCGCCCCTGCTGCCCACCAGACAAGCGCAGAACTCTTGGGGGCACAACCACAAGGGGGCCCTGGAGACTAGGGGCAGGGAGCACAGGACCCAGGCCCAGCCCCCTCCTAGCACGCACCAGGAGGGTGAGGCAGCCTTGTGCCCAGTGCGGGTGGAAGACGCTGAGGAGAGTGTGCCGAGCTGTCAGAGCCACTCTGGAGCGCCGTGTGTCCTAGACACAGGCTACATCCTGTTGTCGACTCTGGGCCTCCTGCACAGAGGCTGCTATCACTGTCCCCTCATTGTGGTGTGGAGCGAGTCCTTTTCCAGGCCATCTAGGCACTGTGTCCCTCTGTTCTGGGGCCACACTCTGGCCAAGTCAGGCTGGAGACCCCACCTGCAGGGAACTCGGGCTGAGAACAGCTCCCGGCACCCCAAGGCTCTGCCCCAGCCAGGCCCCGCCCCCTACACCTGCGCGTTGACAGAGCCTGCTGCTTACCCCAGCAACCCTCCTCTGCATGATGCCAGGAACCTTCCTCTGGCTGCCTGTCCCCCCCATGGTGTCACGTTCCTCCTGCTGCCCAGGCTCCTGCGGGTAGTGACACCTCTGTCAGCCCAAGGCTGGCACAGAGCAGAAACCTTGAGGCCTGCATGCTCCTGGCAAGAGGGCAGAGGCTTTGTTTGGCTGACACCTCTCAGTGGGGAACCAGTGTCCTCATTTTACAGGTGGCAGACGACTGGGCGGAGGCACCAGGAACTCATTCATGAAGCTGGAGGGGCAGAGAAGGCGTCAAGGGAGGGGATGGCACGGTGGCCATGTCTGTGGTCCCAGCTACAGGGGAGCCTGAGGCGGGAGGGTGTCCTGAGCCCAGAAGTCGGGGGTCAGCTCGGCCAACGTAAGACCTCCATCTCTAAAAGAAAAAAAATTTTTTTCTTTTTTCTTTCTTTTTTTTTTTGTCTTTTTGAGACAGAGTCTCGCTATGCAGTTCAGGCTGGCCTTGAGCTCACTTTTGGAGCCCAGGCTGGTCTTGAACTCACATCAGTCCTCCTGCTCAGCTCCCCAAGTGCTGGGATTACAGGTATGCGCCACCACACCCAGCCAAGAAAAACTATTTTTAAATTTAAATTTTGACACACATTTTGTCTCCCATTCCTGCAAAAATCAATTAGGGGTGCGGTAGAAGAGGAGGCATACAGAATGCAAAGAGGGGCTATTACCTTTCTTTACCCAGCAGAACTGCGCACGGCTGCTGCAGGTCTCTGAGCTCCTCTGCGACCCTGCGGTGTGTTAGGAAGTGTCCTCAAAGCAGCATGTCACCACCAAGGGTGGTCAGTGCTGCCGGAGTATATCCGTGTCCGTCTGCCTGTCCATCCATCTGCCTGTCTGCCCTGTGGAACTCATCCCCAAGGTCGTGGTGCAGGGTGAGGGTGTGAGCTGCCTGTCACCTCCCAAGAGTCGGGCTCCTTGGAGCCAAGGCTGGCTTATGCCAGAAAGATAGAGGGGCTCAGGGACTGACCGGAAGTGTCTCCTTCCTGACGCCCTCTGCTTCGCCTCCCCTCTGCCAAGCTGTTTCAGCCTTGAAGCTGGAAGCCCTGGACTAAAAAAGGAGTTGAAATAACCCCTTTCTCCAAGATGTGGACATCGGGTACAGTGTCCCAGTGACAGGGCGGTGAGCGAGACACCTGCTGAGGCACAGCCCGGGCTGCCTTTAGGGGTGTGGCCTCCGAGGAGGGCCTCGTCTCCCAGGGCTCTGGGCCGGGCCAGGCACTTTCCTTTCCTCACATGGCTGTGCCGTGCTGGTTTTCTGGTTTTCTGAGTCTGGTACCAGGTCCCACCTTGGGGCCCCAGGCCTAGGGGTGGGGAGAGCTAGGCTTGTGGGCACACCCAGGGGGTGCATACTTGGAGTGGGTATGCAGTGGGGAGGTACCCTGGGGTCCCTGCAACAGAAACTCCACCACTGCAGAGTAAAGCCCAGCCCAAGGCCGCTCCCAACTGTGCTGTCCTAGGGGCAGGCAGACAGCACGAAGGAACCCAGCCCCAGCTGGGGACACTGCTACTGGGACCCCACACTGGTGGGGTGGGAGGCAGAAGTCTATACAGCAGGGTAAACCCATAGGAAGGGGACTCCCAGGACATAGGGCAGGCGGGGGGGGGGGGGGGCAGGCCCTGGTGGCCGGAAGCATCCATGGGGTCCTTGCAGGGAGAACTGTGGCATCTGCTCGGGGCTCTCCTGGGAGCTGCAGTGTGTCCTGGGTCTCCCCTGAGAAGCTGGACTGTGTCTCCAGGGGCCTCAAGGGCAGGACACATCCGGAACTGTTTTTAGAATTACTAGTTTGGGAGCTCAAGGTCTTACAAGTGGAAAGATTTTTTTTAAATTTATTTCTTTTTTCTTATTTCAAAACTTTTGTTTATTTGTTTATTTATTTATTTTTATGGCCGGCTCAGCCTGCCCTGAGGGCAGGGCTGGCACAGCATGTGGTGCTGGAGATCGAACCTCGGTCCCTGCAGCCACCTAAGCTTTCCTAAGCAGGCGCTTTAGACCACTGAGCCATCCTGCTGGGCCCCACAAGGGGAAAGAATTTTAACCTGGACCCATGCAAGTACCCTCTTTTCCAAAGGTTAGCCTTTCCACCAGAGGCGGGACCCAGGCACCCCTGTGACCTCTTCACCCTGCTCCCATTAATTCAGCCCCAAGGCCTGCTCCTCCGCCTTTCCACTACTGCGCCCCAAGTCTCCTGCTACCTGAGTTTGGGAGAACTCTCCCAAAAGCTGGGCTCCCACCGCCCACTGCACCCTGAGTTTCTCTGTTTTCTCTTCGTCGTTGGAAGGTTCTCTGACTTTCCTACATTTGGAGAGCCTTGCTGTGGTTTATTGAACATTTCTGGGCAACTCTCAGGTGGCAGGGAGAGGTCTCAGTTTGCGAGAATCTAAAACCCTTTCTGTTTCCATTCCAGCCTCACCAATCCCAGTGTCATTTTTACCAAAAATAAATAAATAAATAAATAGCCGGGCGTGGTGGTGCACCCCTGTAATTCCAAGCACTTGGGAGGCTGAGGCAGGAGGATTGGTGTGAGTTCGAGACCAGCCTGGGCTCCAAAAGTGAGCTCAAGGCCAGCCTGAACTGCATAGCAAGACCCTGTCTCAAAAAGACAAAAAATAAATAAATAAATAAATAAATAAACAAACAAATAAATAAATGTCTTATTTTGTTTTCACTTGCATAAAACACTTCAGTGGTTTCTAGGAGCTTTCTATTCATGATGACACTGTTTTGTAAGTTCCACAAACTCGCATTTTTCTTCTGTCCAACCAGGGCCCCCTTTCTGGGGGAGCTCCCCGCATCCTTCTTCGGATCCTGAGAACATCAGCCGTAGTCCCGCCCTCTGCTTTCCTCCCCTCTCCCACATTGGAGTGGTAGAAACATGACTCGCCTTGGACCACTCACTGGGCTACGATTCCTGTGGGCACGGTGATTGGGCCAAGGGGTGAGCATGTGATCCAAACTGGGCCAATAAGAGCCTTCCTCTGATTTTTTTTTTTTTTTTTTCTCCTTCAAATTCTCTTTTTGGATTGTAAAGATGCAGGCCTGGTGAATGTCGGTGACTGTGTTCCTTCCAGGTTGATAGAACCCTCAGTACAAGAAAGAATGAGGCCAGTAAATAAGAATCAGTTGAAAAGAAAATCTTTAATTTTGTTCACTGCTGGGGGTTAAACACAGGGCCTCCTGCCTGCTAAGCAGAGGTCACAAACACGTTTCCGGTGAGACAATCCCCGATTTCGTTCTCTGCGGGGCCACCTGGCAGCTTCCTGGGGTTAGGGGCCGTCGTGGCCGCCCTTGCCCTGCATGGTGCGTGTGTCCCAGCACGTCTGTCGCACGATGCACGGGAAACTGGGATCGTGGCCTTGGAGTTTTTGATCGCCACGATGTTTTCATGGCAAGGCCTCCCCTCCGCCACCACCGAAGGCCCCCTGGGGAAGCAGGCTGAGGAGAGTTCTCTGCGCTGGATCGGTCACCTTGGCCGCAGTGGCTCGAGCTCCCAGGAGATGGCAGTGTTGCACATTCGCTGGCCGCTAAGGCAGGCGTCGGACTGGACCTGCCTTTCCAGCTGGAACCAGCGCCAGCTGGGGACGAGCTCAGTGTTGTCCCGGACACACATCCCGACTTGAGGGGACACTCCTAGAGGGTGCGTCTGGATCCCGCCTCCGGGCGAGAACCTTGCCTTTTCCGGCTCAGTGGCACCACCAGCCATGACTCCTGGGGCTGTGTATGAGAAGCCCAAAGTGTAAAGAATTTAAAAACAAAACAAAACAAAAGGTATCAGGAAAAGGGAAAGAGAACTTTTTTTTTTTCAAACAGGAAGGAGACCAACAGGTTAAGCTGGAAGAGCAAGTAGACTGAATGACGAGGAGCAGTCTTAGGCACTGCACACAGGCCCTAATCAAAACAAAAATAGAGGCTCTCCCCGCTTCGTGCTTCGATGCGATGTGTCATCAAGCCGCACAGCCTCTGCACAGAGGGCAGGCAGCAGGTCTCCCTCACATCCTGGCTGTGCCTGCGTGTCATCCGGGTAAACCCCTGCCCATCTCTCTACAAAGTGGCAGCAAGGTCCCCTGGTCAGGCTAGAGCTGTGTGGTCCCATCAAAAGCCTGGAGACTTCCTGGTGTCGTGCCCGGCACGCAGCAGGTGCTCGGGAGCCAGGCCAGGAGCATTGCTATAAGGAAGGCCTCCTGGGCAGGGTGCTGCTCGCTGATGCCCGAGGACCCCTGGCTCCATCCACTCCCTGAGCGCTCTGCTATTTCCAGGGAGGTTGGAAAGCACCCGTGGTTACCGGAGAGTGTCCTGGCAGGACGCCAGCATCACCAGCCATCCCGGAGCTCAGTGCTGCCAGGACCCTGAGCTCTGTGCACCCTGAGGCCTGCGCTACAGAGCATCTGGGATGGGGGCGGAAGTGTGTCGGGCCCCACTGCCAGGGCCTCATCTCTGAGTACAGGGGTCCCACTCCTGCTGCATCAGAGCCCGTCTGAGACCTTCCTGAGGTTCTGAAGGCTAACGGGTCTTCTGGAGAAGAGGCCAAGCCAGGCTTAATAAACTTGCGACCTACGGAGGCCCTGGTTCCCTCCAGGGACCCAGGGCACACAAGCAGGGAGAGGTCTTCCGGTGAAGGGGCCTGATGTGTGGAAGAACGGTTGGCCTGTGGGAGGCCTGGCTTCACTGCAGAAATAATAATAGTAGTAATTATCCTTTGAGCTCCGTTGGACCCTTTCCCCAAGTCCCTGAGGCAGGTATTCCCCAAGGCATATCTAGACTAACCCCGGTGGCGCCCTCAGCAGCCAGCCTGTGTGAGGCATGGCCACAGCTCCACAGGTCCTCCCCAGCCCCCAGGACCTGCAGTTGAAGGCGCCTCCGTCCAGAGCTCAGCTCTCTGCTGCCGTGTAAGCAAGGACCGGCCCGCAGGCCAGTGCACTCGCCCGCCGGCCAGTGACACTCAGTGGGCTGCCCCCAAGTGACAGCAGCACCACTCTATGCCCAGGGTGAAGCAGGTCAGAAGCAAAGAGCCTCTCTTCCTCTGCACGGCCCGGCCCACAGCTTGACACGGCAGGAGGAGCAGCATGCCTACCATCTCCCCATGGCTGCGCTGGCAGATCCCAGACCGGTCCTAAGGATGGAGGAGAGGACAGTTGTCCTTGGCAGGGCGGCCGGGATAGATGACTGAAGGCATGGACAGGTTCCTCCTAAGGGGATGAAGGCAGACTGAGGACCCGAGGAAGAGGAATCTGGCACTGCCGGGCGCAGTTGGCTGCGCAGGCGTGGGCAGGAGCCGTCACCGCCCAGCCCAAGGCTCCACACCAGCCTTCCTGGGCTCCCCTTGGCTCACTGCCACAGCCCCAGACCTGGCTTGGGCTGCACCAGGCCCTGCCCATGAAGGGCATCAGGTCACCTGTCCCGGCCTGCGGGACGTTCAACAGGTTCGTACCTGGGGGAGAAGTGGGGATTGACAAAGACAGGGCAGGAGACGCAAAGAATGAGGACAAGTCAAAAGGTCTGATCAAGTCCCGTTTATTGAGGAAGTGTGAGCGGTTTATATAGACAGGAGGCGGGGATGACGCAGGAAGAGGAAGCTGCCCTGCCGTGCTCCTCGCTCATTGGCCCGTCAGTGATGATTG